>JAJJHT010016151.1:354778-388931 GCA_021223865.1 Drosophila pandora | reverse complement strand
TGCGTCGATTATTGAGCACGGCAAGATATTGTTGAAGGCCCCTTCTATGTCTAGAAAAGCCACAAGTGCGTATTCCTTAGAGTTGATCGCTCGTACGGCGATCATAGTGATATCGTGCAGGGCTGTTTCCGTTGATCGGCCCCTTTTGTAAGCATGCTGAGAGCATGAGATGTCATTTGGGTTAATGTTTAGTTGTAGATGGAGACTTAAGAGTCTTTCCATAGTCTTAAGGAGGAAGGAAGACAGACCTATAGGTCTGAAGTCCTTGGGGGTGCAGTGGGATGGTTTCCCCGCCTTGGGTATGAATACAACCTTCGTGCACAGCCACGCCTTTGGTATCATACCAGTAGTGAAGACTGTGCTGAAGATTTTCTTAATCTATTTCCTTAGGTTAAAGCCGGCTCTGTATAACTGGGCCGGTAGAATACCGTCCGGTCCCGGAGATTTGAAGGGTTTAAAACTGTCTATTGCCCATTTAAGATTTCGGTCACTAAGTAGGTAGTTGAGTGGGCCCTGGTGACTCTGGCTACGCATCACCTGGGTTGTTCCTTCCGATGAGCAACCCGGGAAATGTGCGTTGATAACGGTCTCCAGAGATTCCTGGCTTGAGGTTGTCCAGCGCCCCTCCGTGTTCTTAATGTAGCCTGCGATGGGGGCTGTAGTAGAGAGAATCTTTCTTAGGCGGGCGGCCTCTGATGTCTCCTGGATGTTGGTGCAGAAATTGGCCCAGGCAACCCTCTTTGCCTTGCGCAATTCTTTGTTATATTGCCTAAGTTCAGCTTTATAGGCCACCCACGCCTCGTCTGTGTTGGTACGGTGCGCGTCGTTAAAGGCCCTACGAGCATTTCTTTTGTAGGGGGCTAACGACGAGGTCCACCACGGAGGCTTCTTCGTTCTGTTGCTACCTATTCTTTTCTTGGGGCAGGCCTTGTGGTAAGCTTTTGCGCTAGTCGCAGTAAGCTTATCTACCATGGCGTTGAGCCCCTTATAGGTCTCGATGGTCTCTGAAGGCGGTTCGCTTAAGGATCTATCTAGTATCTTTTTATAGAGCTCCCAGTTTGCCTTTCTAGGATTTCGAACTGCTTGCTTGGTGAAGTTTTCAAAATTTACGGCTATCTCAATGTAGCGGTGGTCTAAAAAGGAGTGTTTGTCTAGGACTCTCCAGCTGGTGATTGCATCAGCCAGGGAGTGCGAGAATAATGTAATGTCAAGAACCTCTCTCCTGTTCTTGACGACGAAGGTGGGTTCTGAACCTCTGTTACCCACTAGAAGCTTAGAGCTGAGGATAAAATCGAAGATTGACTCACCCCTCTCATTTGTGTCATTGTTTCCCCACTGACTGTGATGAGCGTTGGCATCGCATCCTATTATTAGGTCGATTTTCTTCCTTTCGCTGTCTTCCACAAGCCGCCTGAGTAGCAAGTGCGGTGGAGGTCCTATGTGGTCATGACCCATATATGCCGAGCATATTCTTAGATGGCCGCCTGGACCCTCTATCGAAGCGGCTACGTGATCTTCATTGCTGAAATTTGGTAGCAAGAAGGTATTAAGGCTTTTCTTTGCGAGTATGCATGCTCGCTTTTTACCTGTTACATCGGCTGTGTACAGCCTGAAGTCCGACGCCCCCAAACCGAGAATCCTGTCTCCGTGGATCCAGGGTTCTTGGATGAGGGCTACGTCAGCTCCACTCTCTGCAAGATGGAGCATTAGGGCGGCGGAAGCCACCTTACTGTGATGGAGGTTTACCTGCAGGAATGTCAGGGACATCCTTTAGATTCTCCACCACAGTAACCTCCGCCTCGGTGTCGGAGCCCAGCAATGAGTCCTTCTCCATACCGACGCCACCAAGAGCCCTCGCCAGGTCACTCTCCTCTGAGGTGTACCCTTCCAGAATATCCTCCTCCATATCTGACATTCCTTCTGGGCGGACCTCTTCGGTCGGTTCCCCCAAGTCTAACTCTTGTGCGTCCATCTCCAAGTCGATGCCTCCAGGCTTACTCTTCGCATCCGACTTGTAGATCCTCACCGCAACGTGCTCGAACCCGTATTTGATGCGGCTATCGGCACCCTCCAGGATCTTCGCAGTCTCCTCGTTCAGAGTGAGGACAACCTGCCTTCTCAGTCCCACTGCTTCCTCCACCTTGGCGACTCTCCAGTCCGCCGTAGGGAGTGTGGGATTACACATTTTAAGCATGGCCAGAATGGTGGCAGGGTCCGCCGGCTTCTCTGTCAGCCATACGCGGGCCCTCGGTTTGCTGGGGATCTTGTCCCAGTCCACCGCCTCCAGACTGGCTCCTGGGTAAACCTCCCCAAGCGACGCAATCATTCGCTTGTAGAGGCTTACAGACCTCGCATCTTGGCACGCTATCACCTTGATGCTACCCTGGTACCACCCTGCATCTTCGCAGTCCGGTGGAGGTCCTCCGCTCTTGAGCATCTCCTCCATGAAGCGCCCATGCAGCTCGTTCACCACCTTCCGCCAAAACTCTTTGGGGATCAGGCCATCTTTGGAGCCATTATCAACGACCCCAAAGATGGTCCTGCCCTTAGTAACTTCGGCGAAGGATCTGTTACTTTGCTGTGTCTGCACCTTCTTCCTCTTAGCTAGGGGCGCTCCACAGTCGGTCGACCTCTGCCTTTTCGCACTTTGTGCACTCTCCTTGGCAGAGTCGCCTACTCCTGTCGGCTTCTTTGGGTCCAATCTGGCTCCCGCTCTTGCTGGCTGAAAGTCAGGCAGGATCTCCCTCGCCCACTTTATTGTTTCATCAGGATGAAGGCCGCTCTCCTCCTATCCTTATAGGAGCCCTTCCGCTGCAGGGGGCCAGCAGTCGTCGGACCGGTGCCTTCCTTAGGGGTGCCGCCGGTGCGAGAGGAGCTCGATCCTGGGATCTTGCCCCCCACACCGTTCGGTGGTCCCATAGTGGGCCCCGTTTTGGGGGTCGGTGCCTTGGCATCTCCCCCTACACCGGCGCCGCTCGCCTCCGGATGTTGTCCCTCAGTGGGGAGCTTCGCCATCCCAGCATCTCTTTGGCCTCTATCTGCCTTGGAGATTGACAGCAGTCACTGCACAGCGAAGCAACAATAGTTTCACAAGCGGCGTAACACAAATACATACATACATGTTTGCTTGATTTTTGCCAAAGGAAACAGTATGATATTTGTGCAGGTTTAATTTATTCTTCCATTTTTGTGTTTTTTTTTTTTTTTTTTTTTTTTTTTTTTTTTTTTTTTTTTTTTTTTTTTTTTTTAGTATTCTTGTTTTTATGTATTTCCTAATAATATATTATATTATTTGTGTAAACACACAAGCAAACCCGGTGCCTTATCAGCGTTTGGTGTACACATATACGATCGCTTGCATGGTATTTTGAATTTGATTTCGTTTGTTTCGTTTATTTTATTTGAACATTTTTGGGTATCGCTCACTCCTGAAATCCCATTTGGACTTGCACGTTATTATGTTTTCTTTCCATTTACAGTTGTTCTCTCTTTTAAGTACGTATGTATTATGGGCGGTGATGCAAGGGGGACATAGAAGACCCCCTCGCTTCCACTTGAGCCGCTAGGGCTCCTTGTGCTGCCACTGGAGCAAGGGTTTCACCGAGATGCTACCCCCCCCCCTTCCTGTCTACCAGCGTGCATATATATGCCTATACTATCTGTGGCGGCCCATGGGCCCAGCCTGCTTTTTTTATGAAGGCAACCAAACCGCGTGGAGAAATCTCTGAGAGATCGTTAAGGTCCGAGAGTTCTTCGAACCCGAAGTGTTTGAGACTGCTGCGTCGGAGTGCCGGGCAGTAGCATAAGAGGTGCGTTACCGATTCTACCTCCTCTTCATTCCTGAAGCTACTGCAGAAATCATTTTGGGGGACTGCAACCCTGGCCGCGTGTTCGCCTATCAGCCAGTGCCCAGTAATTGCCCCAATCGATAGGCTGCATTCCGGTCTGGTAAGAGCAATAAGTCTCGCCGATCTTTTCTGAGAGCGTGTCGGCCAGATCAGACGTGATGTTCTACAGGTCTGGAGATTACTCCATTTCCAATTGCCTGCCAGGTCGAAAAACTCCCTGCACTTTAGCCTGCAAGTAGCCAAGGGTATGCCTACAAGTTCTTTCTCCGGTAGGAGAGGGTTGGTAGTCCCTGCCCTAGCTAGTTCATCTGCAGCACAGTTCCCCTCGTGGTTCCTGTGGCCGGGAACCCAAATGAGGTAAATGTCATGCTGTTCAGCCATCTCGTTGAGAGATCTGCGACAGTCATTGACTGTCCTGGAGTTGGATGAGAATCCGTCAAGTGCCTTGAGCGCTGCCTGACTATCTGAGAAGATATATATTGTACCCCGAATGCCCCTTAGAGCTGGGGATTCCAGTGCTTCCTTAATGGCTACTACCTTAGCCTGGAAAACACTACAGTGGTCGGGGAGTCTGAAGGACTCCTTTAGGCTCAGATGCTCACAAAAGTAACCGCCTCCCACCTGGCCGTTAAGTTTTGATCCATCTGTGTATATATGAATGGAGCCCTCCGGTCCCGGTATCCGGGCATCCCATTCCTCCCTAGAGGGGATTAAGATTTTGAAGTTAGTGATGGGTTGGTCGACGGGCACACAGTAATCCGTACCCCCCTCAGGCATGAAATGATGTAGGTCCAGTCTGGTATGACCGAAACTATTCTTACTCCATAGATTTGCCTCTCGCAGTCTTATTGCGGCCAGAGTGGCTGTCTTAACCCCCATCAGTTCCACTGGTAGTAGGTCGAGGATAGTGTCAAGGGCATCACTAGGTGCGTAGACTGCCTGTTATGCAGACTTCCGCCATCCGCTGCGACTTCCTGAACTTTTCCCTGCATGTGGAGTTGTCCAGGGCAGGTCACCAGACTACAACACCATAGAATAAGATTGGTCTGATGATCGCTGTGTATAACCATCTGACCATCTTGGGGGACATTCCCCATTTCAGGCCTACCGCCTTGCGGCAGGCATAGAGTGCTATTGCCGCTTTCTTAGTCCTATCAGCGGTGTTCAGCTTCCAGTCCAGTTTCCTGTCTAGTGTGATGCCTAGGTACTTCGCACTATCACTAAGAACTAGTGTTTCTCCTAGGAGCTTCGGAAGTCTTAGGTTAGGTATTTTGTACTTCCTGGTAAACAGCACGAGCTCTGTCTTGGACGGATTGACTCCCAGCCCGTTCCTTTGCGCCCAGGCCGACAGAACTTCGAGCTTCCCTGTCATTAGGTCGCATAGCGTCTGTGGGAATTTCCCTACGAAGGCAATAGCAATATCGTCCGCGTACGGAATGATCTTACAGCCACCACCCTCTAAGGATCGCAGTAGGCTGTTAACCGCCACGTTCCAGAGTAGTGGTGAGAGTACACCCCCTTGCGGGGTGCCCCTCTTGACGTATCTTCGAATAGTCGAACCTCCAAGAGTCGCCTCGACACTCCTGTTAACCAGGATCTGCCATATAAGGTGAGTTGATCGGTTGTCTATTCCAAGTCCTGTCAATGCGTCGATTATTGAGCACGGCAAGATATTGTTGAAGGCCCCTTCTATGTCTAGAAAAGCCACAAGTGCATATTCCTTAGAGTTGATCGCTCGTTCGGCGATCATAGTGATATCGTGCAGGGCTGTTTCCGTTGATCGGCCCCTTTTGTAAGCATGCTGAGAGCATGAGATGTCATTTGGGTTAATGTTTAGTTGTAGATGGAGACTTAAGAGTCTTTCCATAGTCTTAAGGAGGAAGGAAGACAGACCTATAGGTCTGAAGTCCTTGGGGGTGCAGTGGGATGGTTTCCCCGCCTTGGGTATGAATACAACCTTCGTGCACAGCCACGCCTTTGGTATCATACCAGTAGTGAAGACTGTGCTGAAGATTTTCTTAATCTATTTCCTTAGGTTAAAGCCGGCTCTGTATAACTGGGCCGGTAGAATACCGTCCGGTCCCGGAGATTTGAAGGGTTTAAAACTGTCTATTGCCCATTTAAGATTTCGGTCACTAAGTAGGTAGTTGAGTGGGCCCTGGTGACTCTGGCTACGCATCACCTGGGTTGTTCCTTCCGATGAGCAACCCGGGAAATGTGCGTTGATAACGGTCTCCAGAGATTCCTGGCTTGAGGTTGTCCAGCGCCCCTCCGTGTTCTTAATGTAGCCTGCGATGGGGGCTGTAGTAGAGAGAATCTTTCTTAGGCGGGCGGCCTCTGATGTCTCCTGGATGTTGGTGCAGAAATTGGCCCAGGCAACCCTCTTTGCCTTGCGCAATTCTTTGTTATATTGCCTAAGTTCAGCTTTATAGGCCACCCACGCCTCGTCTGTGTTGGTACGGTGCGCGTCGTTAAAGGCCCTACGAGCATTTCTTTTGTAGGGGGCTAACGACGAGGTCCACCACGGAGGCTTCTTCGTTCTGTTGCTACCTATTCTTTTCTTGGGGCAGGCCTTGTGGTAAGCTTTTGCGCTAGTCGCAGTAAGCTTATCTACCATGGCGTTGAGCCCCTTATAGGTCTCGATGGTCTCTGAAGGCGGTTCGCTTAAGGATCTATCTAGTATCTTTTTATAGAGCTCCCAGTTTGCCTTTCTAGGATTTCGAACTGCTTGCTTGGTGAAGTTTTCAAAATTTACGGCTATCTCAATGTAGCGGTGGTCTAAAAAGGAGTGTTTGTCTAGGACTCTCCAGCTGGTGATTGCATCAGCCAGGGAGTGCGAGAATAATGTAATGTCAAGAACCTCTCTCCTGTTCTTGACGACGAAGGTGGGTTCTGAACCTCTGTTACCCACTAGAAGCTTAGAGCTGAGGATAAAATCGAAGATTGACTCACCCCTCTCATTTGTGTCATTGTTTCCCCACTGACTGTGATGAGCGTTGGCATCGCATCCTATTATTAGGTCGATTTTCTTCCTTTCGCTGTCTTCCACAAGCCGCCTGAGTAGCAAGTGCGGTGGAGGTCCTATGTGGTCATGACCCATATATGCCGAGCATATTCTTAGATGGCCGCCTGGACCCTCTATCGAAGCGGCTACGTGATCTTCATTGCTGAAATTTGGTAGCAAGAAGGTATTAAGGCTTTTCTTTGCGAGTATGCATGCTCGCTTTTTACCTGTTACATCGGCTGTGTACAGCCTGAAGTCCGACGCCCCCAAACCGAGAATCCTGTCTCCGTGGATCCAGGGTTCTTGGATGAGGGCCACATCAGCTCCACTCTCTGCGGCGGATGCCACCTTACTGCAGGAGGTTTATCTGCAAGAATGTCAGGGACATCCTTTAGATTTTCCACCACAGTAATCTCAGCCTCGGTGTCCGAGCCTAGCAGTGAGTCCTTCTCCATACCGACGCCTCCAAGAGCCCTTGTCAAGTCACTCTCCTCTGAGGTGTACCCTTTCCTTCTGGGCGGACCGCTTCGGTCGGTTCCCCCAAGTCTAACTCTTGTGCGTCTATCTCCAAGTCGATGCCTCCAGGCTTACTCTTCGCATCCGACTTGTAGATCCTCACCGCAACGTGCTCGAACCCGTACTTAATACGGCCGCTCTCCTCATATCCTTATAGGAGCCCTTCCGCTGCAATGGGCCAGCAGTCGCCGGACCGGGGCCTTCCTTAGGGATACCGCCGGTGCGAGAGAAGCTCGACCCTGGGATCTTGCCCCCACACCGTTCGGTGGTCCCATAGTGGGCCCCGTTTTGGGGGTTGGTGCCTTGTCCCTCAGTGGGGAGCTTCGCCAGCGTCTCTTTGGCCTCTTTCTGCCTTGGAGATTGATGGATCTATGAATCTTTTCCACTATTTTTGTTTGTGTTGTTGCTTGAATTCATATTTGGACCCACGAGTAGGCGGGAAGGGGTTCGTCCATCATGACATAGCCCGCTTATCATGATAAGCCTGATTAAAACTGAGGGGTCGGCCGGTCCCCCAGAGTCCGCATATTAACGTCCGTGCACCCCCCGGACATGCATCCCTCGGCATATGCTGTTCTACCTTGGTTTGGGGTGATTTGTGGAAGGGAGTGTTCTTCTCCCCGCCCGACTACGATTCGCCAGCGTCCTCGGCAGAGACATGACCTTACCGGGACCTGTTACCAGCCGCCCTCACGTGGAGAGTATAGTCGCACTACCATCGGTGTACACAGTTACGGCACATGAGCTCATGCGTTTCTCCCCCTGTTGTACCCGATTGGCTGACGGCCATGTGTAACTAACTCACTACTAAAAGTTTCCGCGATCACCGTTGTCACCTGTTCACTCACCTCAGCCTACAAGGCAAATTGGAACGATAAGCGTAGTGAGCATGGTTAATCCCTTGTTCGTAGTCCGGCTGCGCCAGTTACAGTCTCGAGTCCGAGGGAGTAGAGGAAATCTCGTATGAGATTGTCGCTTTTTTTAAATGCTGAAAGGAAGGCTTGCAAAAAAAGTGACTGTGCTTGGTGTCCAAAATAAGAATAAATGTTTTATTATAAAGAAGTATGTATGGGTAAACAGTGAACGAGAGTGGTCTGTCTTTGTCAGAGTTCTTCCGTCGGCGATCTTGTTTTTCCATCGGCGCTAGTCTTGCAGTTCCCGGGTCTGTGTTCTCTCTCTGTGGCTGTGGAGAGAGGAATGTTAACTCGTTCTCTCCCTGTGGTTGTGGAGAGGGGCATGTTAACTCGCGCACATAGTTTTTCTGTGAAGGATAGTTTTTCTCTTTTAGCTTCTCGATTTTGTATTTTACTGCCAGGATGCCTAGGTCCCAGTGAATGGTTTCGTTGTTAACATACCACGGTGTCCCAGTGATACGAGGGTTGATATATATATTTCTGGCCTTAAAATGAAAATTCGAATATTTTTGATTAAAATGGTTTTTATTTTTTTTCATGCGCTCAAACCAATTATAGAAGCACTTTGTCCACTCCGATTAAGACACCTCCAAAACATGGTTTTTAAACGCTTCAACAGCACTTCTGGCGTCCAAAATCGTTGACCACGCAACGATTTCTCATTTCTCTTGATGAGCGGGAATAAAAAGAAGTCATTGGGTGCCAAGTCAGGGCTGTTATGGCGGGTGACCCATCAATTCGACATTTTGGCCGGTCAACAAAGCGCTGGTTTGAGCTGATGTCTGAGAGCTCGCATAGTAATGGCTCGAAATGATCCGTCTTCTCTTGTTCGTTTTTTCTTGTTCTTGCAACATGACCTGTTTAACCGAAGAAACAGGCCACCATTTGCTTCGAAGTGCTTCTTCCACGAACAACTTTCGTTGGATTTGGCTCGTCTTCAAACACCCACACTGTCGATTGCTGTTTTGACGATCTTATAAAGTAATATAAGTATATAAGTATAATATAAACGTCTTTTGAAACACCGCGATTGTATTTTTTTAAATTTTTTTTTGCACCAACCCACACGAGCCTTTTTTTGAGCGATTGTCAAATTGTGCGGGATCCAACGAGAACAAATTTTTTTTACGGCCAAGTGTTTATGCAATATTTAATGTATGCTGGTGGAAGAAATGCCCAAGAATGCCTTTATCTCCATTTATGTCACATGACGATCTTGCATTATCAGTTCATGCACGGCGTCAATGTTCTCTGGAACAACGACTGTTTTTGGACGACCTTAACAACCTTCGTCTTCGAGCGAGCGTCGGCCACGATTGAATTCATTATACCTGTTTTTCACAGTGCTATAAGATGGTGCTTCATCGCCATACAAAGATCTAAGTTCATCAATGCACTCTGTTGTGTTAATTCACGTCGAAAGCCGTCAAAAATGATTGCGCGAAATTATTCACGAGTTAATTCCATTTTCTGTCAAATTAAATTTTTCAAGTCACTGTAAACAACACAAATTATGGCCGTACGTCAAAACGTTCTGAGCAAGTTTCTGCTAAATCATGTCAAACTTCGTGCAAACATAGACAAACTATGGGAACCGAATCAAACCCCTTAGTACAAATGCTCAATGATGAGCGAACACAGCCATTCAAAGGCATTCAAAGGTCAATACCCTCTCTTATCTTAAAGCGGTCGGACGAGTTTTTTTGTGCGCACTGCGTTTTTATAAAATTTGTAATAAACTTTCCATAATCAATCGGTGTTTATTTCTATACACATAAAAAAATAATTAAACAAATTGCAATTTTTAGATCCGTAACGCTTCGCGTGTGCAGTGATATATTTGGAGGTAAAATAATAATTTGATTTATTTTCCTTCCAAACAAAGCCCTGCTCTGCTTCTTCATCTCTAACGTGTTGCTTCTATTCTATTGCTTCTATTCTCGCTCAATAGAGATTCTTATCTCTGTTCTTTGCATTTTACTAACTCGCACTAACTGCTCTCTTTAATATCCCTCTTTTCGTTTCCGTGGTACAGTGGTACAAGGTTCATCAATAATAATAATAAATTAATTATTGAATTTTTAATAATTTGTAATAAATTAAATTAATTATAATGGAATTTAAACTGATCTGTGCTCTGAAGTCTTTTAATAAGACAATCTCCTCTTCCCAGCCTACCATCCACTGCTGGCTTTGTGAAAGCGTTTTACACGCTAAGTGTACCGGGTTCACGGCGTCAGTTTCGGATGCAATCCCACGTAGGTCTGGTCTCCACTTTTGCTGTGACGGTTGTCGTGCTGTTCAGGACGAAATGAGATCGTTCATGATGCAGACTAAAAGCGGATTCAAGGAGTTGATTAGTGGTTTTCATAAAATCAATGACAAACTCTGTGCGCTCGATACTTAGTTCAATAGTCTTCAACTTCTAAATGAGTCTCCAAAGCGTAAGAAATCCTCTTTAAGTGATGTGCTTGTGGCGAATAATCTTCAGCCTGCTCAGCCGACAACTATGTAGCCGCTTATATCTCTGGCCACCCCAAGGGCCGGACCTGAGAAAAATTCGGCTTCCGAATATCTCAGAATTAATAAGCAATTGTCCGATATGTCCTTTGTGGCATCGCTTCAAATGATCCCAGACCCAATAATTCAAGCCCCCGTAACAGTCACCAAACAGGGAAATCAACCGCCCGGACCCCCCGGTACGTTCTGATGCTGCAGTATTAGTTACGGCGGCACCAAAACCCTTGCAGGTGATCCCACCATCGAAACACATATTTGTTTCCCGGCTTGCCCCTGGTACTTCTGAGATTGATATCTCGGCTTACATTAAAGCCAAAATAAAAGTCGACATAAAGGTGGTGGACATTACAAAATTTAAATATTCATACACCAGGCACACGTCATCTTTCAAAAATACGTGTGCCCTTGCAGATGTTCAAGACGATTTGTTCCGCCAGCTTTCGGCCAGACAATATTTTCGTCCAAGAATTTCGGCCAAATACGGTGAAAAAAAAGTAACCAAACCTGTGGTAAAACTCCCACATGTTACGGCCACTGACCAACCTTCCACCGCATCTTCCTCAGTTTCAAAAAACTAATGTCTTCACTAACACTTACCTATCAGAATACTAGAGGGTTACGTAGTAAACTTCCCAATATGTATTCTGATAGTTCTTTCTTTTCATTTCACATAATTATATTTATTATTGTATTTCAGAAAAACATTATTGTATTTTCAGAAACTTGGTTGGAGATCTGAAGCTCCGAAGTTTTTCCTAGAAAAGCGTTTTTCAATAGGTGCGCTTCAACTTTTTGCCGATAGGGAAAAACGATTGGACTTCGGAAAACGTGCACGCGGTGGTCATGCGAAATTGAGTTTCATAATTAAATGTATATGTTCAAATTCGATAAAAAAAAAAGTTAGTTAAAAAGTCAAACCGTGTGTTTTATTAAAAAAAAAAGTTGAAGCGCTTCTATTGAAAAACCCTTTAGGTACACCACTTTTAGATGTGATAGAACTCTGCAAAGGGGAGGAGGTGTGTTAATCTCTGTAGACTCCAAATTCGCTTCTGAAGAGGTAAAATCACAAGAGTTTGGTGACATTGAATTCCTTTGCATCAAAATCACTTTGTCCGATCAATCTTTGTTTGTTACCTGTTCTTACAAACAACCTTCGTCCGAACCACCAACATACTGGCAACATTTGTCCGCTATTCGTTTGGTTTTTGATCGTCTGTCTGATGGTGACCAGCTGATAGCTCCGGGTGACTTTAATATCCCAGAACTTCTGTGGTCAAATGTTGATAATTCTCCCTGTTTGGTCATTGAGATTTTTCAATGACTTTTATCCAAAATAATAACAAAGTAATTATTTGTTTCACCACGTTATAAAGTGTTTATTTATTCGCATATGAAATGGAGACAGAAAGCTCCGATTTATGATGCGTTTGCACTGAGATAAAGAGTACAAGTGTGCCCGCCTTTTAGCATAGGACGGGCGAAAGCTCGTTAACTTAATGACAACAATTAAATAAAGCCGAGCGGCCGAGAAGAGTCGGCTTGCGACTAACAACAACGATTAGAAAATGACTATATGATAAACTATAATTAATACATTTATATATATATGTTACATTTATTTATATATGATTCGATTTATGCCGTGGCTGCTGCCTAACCCGACACTCCCTCTTTACAGCTTAACTCCCACCACGACTTCCCTGCGGACATGTTTGACATATCACTCGGGCAAATTAACCACGTTAGAAATTCTTTAGGGCGGCTGTTGGACTTATGTTTCGTTTCTAATCCTGATGGAATTGCTCTTTCCAGAACTTTGCCCCTTTCTAACCCTGAGGATCCGTATCATCCCACTCTTGAGGTTTCAACCGAAAACAATTCCTTAATTGACCTTAAGTCTACACTTAAATGTCATAAAGTTCGTTTCTTCCATAAGGCTGACTTTATGAATTTAAATAAGCTAATTTCGGAATTTGATTGGTCTGATTTACTGGCATGTGAGGATATAAACATCGCATTGCAAAAATTGTATTTCACTATAAACTTATTTTTCGACGCTTGCATGCCGTGGGAATATCCGTCCGCTTCAACGAATCCGCCTTGGTATACAAGGCACCTTATAAATTTCAAACTACGTATTCACCTAGCAGCAGTTCAGCTCAGCCTTACACTTATAATATCAAATCAGCCAACCTTATATTTGGCCCATCTTTCGATCAAAGTGGTATGTTATCGGATCTTCTTAAGGTCAAGCCAGTGTATTTGCCAGGCCGTGATGGAGTACCAGGCTGTGTTCTGAAGAACTGCGCCGAGGCTCTGTGCAAACCGCTCGTTAAACTCTTTTATCTATCGCTGGAAACTTCGATCTTTCCCCTTATGTGGAAGGAATCTTTCATTATTCCGCTGCATAAAAAAGGTAAAAAATCCGACGCTGCAAATTATAGAGGCATCTCTAAATTGTCAGCAATTTTAAAGCTTTTTATACAACTTATTGGAGCTAACATCTTTTTTCACGGATGGCTTCCGGAATGGCTTACAAACAGACGTCATATACACTGACTTCAGTAAAGCATTTGACTCTGTTAACCATTCGCTTCTTATAAGTAAACTCAGTCTTTTGGGATTCCCAACTGATCTTCTTATGTGGATTTCGAGCTACTTATCAGGGAGAACCCAACGTGTTTTCTTTAAAAATGTTACCTTGGCTTAGTCCGCGCCACATCTGGGGTGCCACAAGGAAGCAATCTTGGACCCCTACTTTTTACACTGTTTATTAAAGACTTGCCCCTTGCCTTAACTAATTCACTTGTACTTATGTACTCTGCTGTAGGCAGTATAAATTCACTAGTGCCCTAGACTTCTAGACTTCAATCCAATTTGGATAAACTTCAAAATTGGTGTTTAGCAAATAACCTAAAGCTTAATGGATCGAAATGTAAACTCATGTCATTTTACCGATCTAATCCTCATCAGGCTATGTACTTTTTCTATGGGAATGCCTTAGAACGATTAACTCAGGTTAACGATCTAGGTGTCCTATTAGATTTGAGACTTAAATTTGCCGACCATATATTTACCATGGTTAATTAAGCTATGGGTGTGCTTGGTTTTATAAAAATATGGTCAAAAAATTTAATGACCCGAACATAACTAAAACGTTATATACATCACCTAAAGGTTAAAGGCTAACCTCAGGTTAACGATCTAGGTGTCCTATTAGATTTGAGACTTAAATTTGCCGACCATATATTTACCATGGTTAATTAAGCTATGGGTGTGCTTGGTTTTATAAAAATATGGTCAAAAAATTTAATGACCCGAACATAACTAAAACGTTATATACATCACTGGTCCGTCCGATTCTTGAGTATGGATCGTGTGTCTGGAGTCCTCAATACGGAGTACACCAAGCTCACATTGAATCTGTACAAAAAAACTTCCTTACTTTTGCTCTTAATTGGGATGCAAATCTTTACCGTAGTATCGTAGTAGACTTTTAATAATCAACTTACCATCATTAACAAACCGTAGAACGACGCTGGGTGTCATGTTTCTATATAATCTTATTTATGGAAATGTAGACAGCCAGCATTTACTAATACGCTTAAATTTTAACGTTCCTCCTCAGCCATTGTAGTTCGACATATGCCCAACACGATCCGTTCAGTCCGAACATAAACTACAATGGTCTCTACCACATCTTGTCAGTTTGCCCTACTAACAATCTTAAGGGGGCATGCGCAGTTGGAGGGCCAAAAAATAGGCATTTTTTTCGAATTTTTTTCTTGGAAACTATTGAATTTTTTTGAAATGTCGTTTTTTTATGTGAAAGTACATTATTTTAACTTAAATTTGAAAAAAAAGTAGAAAATATTTAGGGGTTTCAAAGTTATGCCCCGTCGAAGTGAGGTCCGTCCGAAAAAGACGAGTTGCGGTGACCAACACTGTGAAAATCAGGATCGTTTAAAATCAAATAATGAAACGGATTTACATTTATTAAAAGTTTATCTAGTACTTAATCGAAGGATATTAAAAAAAAAAAATATTTGACAAAATGGGGACACTTCAAAGTTGAAAAATCGTTTTTCGTTAAAAAAGCCGTAGTTTTTCAGCTGTAAAAAAAAAAGTTTTGCATAAAAAAATCAATCTTTTGATTAAGTACTAGATTATTATGTAATAAAATAGCATGCTAAATTTCAAGACAATCGGGTCACTAGTTTTCGAGTAAGAGTGGTCACCGACTTCAAAAACGTAGTTTTGAGAAAAACGTGTTTAAAGTTTCAACTCACCATTACACTTACCGGAGGCTCCTCCCTTTGAACATGTGTAGCTCAGTGTATTTTCACCGGATCATTTCAAAATTTTGTGGACACATTTCTAAATGTACTTTAAGAAAATGCAAAAAAAAAAAATTCGATTTTTTGAAAATTACAAGTGCGCATGCCCCCTTAAATCGCTTATATTAACCGCCTTATCTGTGCAACACTCTTCCTCGTGATATCTTTCTCCTACTCCTCGCTTAAACTATCTTGGATCTATTCCCGCGATTCGAGCCGTACGTTGCGCGGCAGCGTCCCTTGGTCGGTTGGACGGGATGTGGGCTGTACTTATGCAGTGGGAACCGCGCGAAAGGCTGATTAGAAATGTTACAAAAGATTCATAGACGCGACGACTCAAAGAAGATTTCTTCGATAAGCTACCTAGACAGATAGTTTTGTAATGATGATGATGATGAAATTTTTTTCTCTTTACGTATTTTTGAAGCGCGTCCGCTCAGTTATAATAATTCAAAAAAAAAATAATAACACAGGCCTGGGAAATTTAACTGCGAAATTTTTTTGGCAACAAACATTTCGATTTCGATTTTCGACGAAAAGGCAGCGTAGTACAACTCTAGTTGGCCGATCCTTATCAGAATTTCACCAAAACATCAATCATCTAGTAAAAATGTTTAAAACAGCCCCAAGCATCTTTCAAAATAGCAAGGTTGAGCCATTTCCGATCGTTCAGTTACATGGCACTTCCTCTCTTTTTCTTAAAGCGGACGGGCGTGTTTTTTTTTGCGCGCACTACGTTTTTGTAAAATTTGCAATAAGCTTTCTATAAACAATCGGTGTTTATTTCTTTACAGATATAAAAACAAATTGCAATTTTTTAGATCCGTATCGCTTTGCGTGTGCAGTAATATATTTGGAGGTAAAATAATAATTTATTTAATTTACTTTCCAAACATAGCCCTGCTCTGCTTCTTTATCTCCTACGGTGTTGTTGCTATTCTTTTGCTTCTACTCTCGCTCAATAGAGATTCTTATCTCTATTTCTTTTAATCTTACTAACTTGCACTAACTGCTCTCTTTAATCTCCCCTTCTCGTTTCCTTGGTACAGTGGTTCAAGGTTCCTCATTAATAAAATCAAATAATATTTTAAAATTAATTATTAATTTTTTTAATAATTTTTAATAAATTAATTATTTAAATTTTTAA
The DNA here is from genome assembly GCA_021223865.1 of Drosophila pandora. NCBI lineage: Eukaryota > Metazoa > Arthropoda > Insecta > Diptera > Drosophilidae > Drosophila > Drosophila pandora. Next base: position 372,645 of record JAJJHT010016151.1, on the reverse strand, counting down.
TAATTTTTAATAAATTAATTATTTAATTTTAAATAATTTTTAATAAATTAATTATTTAATTTTAAATAATTTTTAATAAATTAATTATTTAAATTTTTAATAATTATGGATTTTAAATTGGTCTGTGCATTAAAGTCTTGCAATAAGACAATCTCGTCTTCCCAGCCTACCATCCATTGCTGGCTCTGTGAAAACGTTTTACACGCTAAGTGTGCCGGGTTCACGGCCTCAGTGTCGGATGCAATCTCGCGTAGGTCTGGACTCCACTTTTGCTGTGACGGTTGTCGTGCTGTTCAGGACGAAATGAGGTCGTTCATGAGGCAGACTAAAAGCGGTTTCAAGGAGTTGATTAGTGGTTTTCGAAAAATCAATGACCAACTCTGTGCGCTTGATACACAGTTTAGTAGTCTTCAACTACTAAATGAGTCTCCAAAGCGTAAGAAATCCGCTTTTAGTGATGTGCTCGGGTCGAATAATCTTCAGCCAGCTCAGCCGACAAATATACAGCCGCTTATATCTCTGGCCACCCCAAGGGCCGGACCTGAGAAAAATTCGGCTTCCGAATGTCTCGGGATCAATGAGCAATTGTCCGATATGTCCTCTGTGGCATCGCTTCAAGTGATCCCAGACCCAATAATTCAAACTCCTGTAACAGTCACCAAACAGGGTAATAAACCGTCCGGACCCCCGGTACGCACTGATGCCGCAGTATTAGTTACGGCGGCACCAAAACCCTTGCAGGTGATCCCACCATCAAAACACATTTTTGTTTCCCGGCTTGCCCCTGATACTTCGGAGATTGATATCTCGGCTTACATCAAAGCCAAAGCAAAAGCCGACATAAAGGTGGTGGATATTACAAAATTCAAATATTCTTACACCAGGCACACGTCATCTTTCAAAATACGTGTGCCCTTGCAGATGTTCAAGACGATCTGTTCCGCCAGCTTTTGGCCAGAGAACATTTTCGTCCAAGAACATCAGCCAAGTACGGTGAAAAAAAAGATAACCAAACCTGTGGGTGTAAAACTCCCACATGTTAAGGCCACTGATCAACCTTCCACCTCTTCTTCCTCAATCCCAAAAAACTAATGTCTTCATTAACACTTACCTATCAGAATACAAGAGGGTTACGTAGTAAACTTCCCAAACTGTATTCTGATAGTTCTTTTTTTGCATCCCATATTATTGTATTTACAGAAACTTGGTTAAAGCCGGAGATCTTAAGCTCCGAAGTTTTTCCTAGTAGGTACACCACTTTTAGATGTGATAGAACCTTGCGAAGGGGAGGAGGAGTGCTAATTTCTGTAGACTCCAAATTCGCTTCTGAAGAGGTAAAATCACAAGAGTTTGGTGACATTGAATTTCTTTGCATCAAAATCACTTTGTCCGATCAATCTTTGTATGTTACCTGTTCGTACATACCACCTTCGTCCGAACCGCCAACATACTGGCAACATTTGTCCGCTATTCGTTTGGTTTTCGATCGTCTGTCTGATGGTGACCAGCTGATAGCTCTGGGTGACTTTAATATCCCAGAACTTATGTGGTCAAATGTTGATAATTCACCGTCTTTACAGCTTAACTCCCACCATGACTTCCCTGAGGGCATGTTTGACATGTCACTCGGGCAAATTAACCACGTTAGAAATTCTTTAGGTCGGCTGTTGGACTTATGTTTCGTTTCTGATCCTGATGGAATTACTCTTTCCAGAACTTTGCCCCTTTCTAACCCTGAGGATCCATATCATCCCACTCTTGAGGTTTCAATCGAAAATAATTACTTTTTTGACCTTAAGTCTACAGTTAAATCTCAGAAAGTTGGTTTTTTCGTTAGGCTGACTTTATAAAATTAAATAAGTTAATTTTGGAATTTGATTGGTCGGATTTACTGGCAAGCGAGGATATAAACATCGCATTAAAAAAATTTTATTACACTTTTAACATATTTTTCGACGCTTGCGTGCCGTGGAAATATCCGTCCGCTTCAACGAATCCGCCTTGGTATACAAGACACCTTATAAATTTAAAGAATAGTATGAGTAGACTTTTAAACAAACATAGATTATCTGGCTGTACAGTTAGTTATTCAAGATACTTAGTAGCTCGGTCCAATTTCACCGTGCATAACGCAGAATGTTATAGGAGTTATATTCGCCGCTGCAGGATTCAGTTTACTCAGGATCCGAAGCAGTTTTAGAACTTTGTAAACACTAAGCGTAAACATGTATCTTTTCCCCCACTGCTTACGTTTGAGAACTCTTATGCGAACACCGATCAGGCAATGGCCGATCTCTTTGCACAGTTTTTTCAAACTACCTATTCACCTAGCAGCAGTTCAGCTCAGCCTTACACTTATAATATCCAATCAGCCAACCTTATATTTTGCCCATCTTTCGATCAAAGTGGTGTGTTATCGGATCTTCTTTAGGTTAAGCCCGTGTATTCGCCAGGCCCTGATGGAGTACCAGGCGGTGTTTTGAAGTACTGCGCCGAGGCACTGTGCAAACCGCTGCTAATTATAGAGGCATCTCAAAATTGTCAGCAATTCCAAAGCTTTTTGACAAACTTATCACTCCACATTTGCAACACCTATGTAGTTCAATAATAACTCCGTGCCAGCATGGCTTCATGAAGCGCCGCTCCACCACTACCAACTTATTGGAGCTAACATCTTTTATCACGGACGGCTTCCGGAAAGGCTTACAAACAGACGTCATATACACTGACTTCAGTAAAGCATTTGACTCTGTTAACCATTCGCTTCTTATAAGTAAACTCAGTCTTTTGGGATTCCCAACTGATCTTATATGGATTTCGAGCTACTTATCAGGGAGAACCCAACGTGTTTTCTTTAAAGATGTTACCTCGCGTTTAGTCCGCGCCACATCGGGGGTGCCCCAAGGAAGTCATCTTGGACCCCTACTTTTTACTCTGTTTATTAACGACTTGCCCCTGGCCTTAACTAATTCACTTCTACTTGTCTTCAGTATAAATTCACTAGTGCTCTAGACTTCTAGACTTCAATCCAATTTGGATAAACTTCAAAATTGGTGTTTAGCAGATCGAAATGTAATCTCATGTCATTTTACCGATCTAGTCCTCACCAGGCTATGTACTTTCTCTATGGGAACGCCTTAGAACGATTAACTCAGGTTAACGATCTAGGTGTCCTATTAGATTTGAGAATTAAGTTTACCGACCATATATTTACCATGGTTAATAAAGCTATGGGTGTGCTTGGTTTTATTAAAAGATGGTCAAAAGAATTTAATGACCCGTACATAACTAAAACGTTATATACATCATTGGTCCGTTCGATTCTTGAGTATGGATGGTGTATCTGGAGTCCTCAATACGTAGTACACCAAGATCACATTGAATCTGTAAAAAAAACTTCCTTACTTTCGCTCTTAGGAGACTTAATTGGGATGCAAATTTTTACCGAAGTATCGTAGTAGACTTTTACTATTCAACTTACCATCATTAACAAACCGTAGAACGATGCTGGGTGTCATGTTTCTATATAATCTTATTTATGGAAATGTAGATAGCCAGCATTAACTAACACGCGTAAATTTTAACGTTCCTAGTAGAAGGACTAGAAACTTTTGTCCTCTACTCCTCAGCCATTGTAGTTCGACATATGCCCATTATGTATTATGTTCGGACTACAATGATCTCTACCACATCTTGTCACTTTGCTCTACTAACAATCTTAAATCGCTTATATTAACCGCCTTATCTGTGCAACACTCTTCCCGCGATTCGAGATGTGCGTTACGCGGCAGCGTCCCTCGGTCGGTTGGACGGGAGCTGGGCTGTACGTATGCAGTGGGAACCGCGCAGAAATGGCCGTACGTCAAAACGTTCTAAGCACGTTTCTGCTAAAACATGTCAAACTTCCCGTTGTAAACGTCAGATGGCGCCAGGCAGCACTTAGTATTGCCTAGGCCAGAAATATATATAGAAACCCTCGTATTTATATCACCGCGAACGAGGGGTAGGGGGCGACAGTGATTGTGGAATAATTTATGCGTCTTAATTGTGTCCACAGGCATTTGTTCATTTATGTTGGCAATATTTTAATGAAATTTATATATAAAATTTATTATTCACATTAGCTCGACTATTTTGAAGTACGTAAGCGCCAAGAATTGAAAGGAGGGTGTAATATTCCAGCAAAATACGAATATTAATACGTCTTTTCTCGACTTTCAATTTTTTGTGCACATAATACCTGTGCACAGTGCACTGTGTCGCCGATCTTCGGGCTCCATTCCCGCCTCCTGAGGTTGTAGGGCCGAGCTTGATCCTGCGCCGCGCGCTCCATGTTCCTTCGCACTGGCTCGAACACTTCCTGTAATTTTGTTGCATTTTCTGAGGGGGTGGCTTGTGCTTCTCCTGTCCCCAATGCCCCTTTGTCGAATATCGCTTTCGGCATTCTTGGCTCTCTGCCTTGGGTGACGAAGCATGGTGAGTATCNCATTAGCTCGACTATTTTGAAGTACGTAAGCGCCAAGAATTGAAAGGAGGGTGTAATATTCCAGCAAAATACGAATATTAATACGTCTTTTCTCGACTTTCAATTTTTTGTGCACATAATACCTGTGCACAGTGCACTGTGTCGCCGATCTTCGGGCTCCATTCCCGCCTCCTGAGGTTGTAGGGCCGAGCTTGATCCTGCGCCGCGCGTGACGAAGCATGGTGAGTATCCCGTGGAGTCTGACACGCTCGAGTTCACCGCCAGCATTAATTCTAGCCAGTGCTCGTCCCATGTCCTTTGGTCGTTGCATGCAAACTGGGCGATCATTGTCTTAACCGTCCTGTTTGCCCTTTCCGTTGGGCTTTCCTGCGGCGTGTATGGTGCGGTAAACTGATGGGTACATTTTTTGAAGCTCCTACTGGTGAACTGGACACCATTGTCCTTTGCGATGATCCTTTCGCGGATTGCCTTTTGCAGCGTCTCCGTTGTGGCTTTCCGCATAGGGACCATTTCTTTCCATTTTGAAAACCGATCGATCATCACTAATAGCATGGTGTTTCCATGGTTGGACCTCGACAACGGTCCCACGAAGTCCGCACATACCGTCGTCCACGGCTCCTCTGGGATCTGTGTCAGCATTTTCCCCGCGGCCTGCATCTGGCTGGGTTTATACCGCATGCATGTCTCGCATTTCCTGACATAGTTCCTTACGTCCCTTTGCATCCCTGGCCAGAAGTACCTTGCTGCTACTTTCGCGATTGTTTTTCTTCCGCCTAGATGTCCCGCTGTCGGTGCGTCGTGGTTCTCCTTCAGCACCTGTTGCCTCATGTCCATCGGCGCACACAGCTTCCATGATGCTACTTCCTCGCTCCCGGCTCTATGTAGAACATGTCGGTAAACCAGGCCTGCCTCCTCAACGTACTCCGGATGTTTCTGTGGGTTTTCCCGCATCTTTTTTTTAGTGTGCCTATCCAAATGCACTCCGCGTCTTCGCTTGCTGTGGCACTCCTCAGCTTCTCTACTATCGGCTGGCGGGAAAGTGCATCCGCGACTACATTCAGCTTGCCTTTCCTGTAGCTGATGACGTAGTCGTACTGTTGCAACTCGAAGACCCATCTCGCGATCCTTCCAAATGGGCTCTCTATATTGTTCAACCATTTCAGCGCCATGTGATCCGTGATAACGTCGAACTGGTACCCCTCCAGGTATGGTCTCATCTGCCGAATTACCCATATTTTTGCTAGGCACTCCTTCCCCGTTGCCGAGTAATTCTTCTCCGCGACTATTAGCGCTCGGCTGGCGTAACCGACCACTCGCTCGCCCTCATCAGTGTCTTGCGTCAGCACTGCACCCACGCTGTAGTCGCTGGCGTCTGTTTGTAGCACAAATTTCCTAATGAAATCGGAGCATTCCACTTTTTTCCCTTTCGTAGGAGATTGTTCAACGGCTTTGCGACCCCAGCGTAGTCGGGGACGAATCGCCGATACCACGACGCCATCCCAATGAACTTCCGTACCCCTTTCACGTTTGTCGGAGGTTCCAATTCCGTAATCGCTGCAACCTTTCCAATCCCCTGACTCGTTATCGGGTGGCCCAGGTACAACAGCTCTTCCCTGAAGAAATGATACTTATCCGTGTTTATTCTTAAGTTTGCCGCCTTCAGTCTTCGGAACACTTCCCTCAAATTTGCCAAGTGCTCCTCCTTTGTGCTTCCGATCACGATGATGTCATCCTGATACGCAAATGCGTGGGGAGCCATGTCCGGGCCTATGACCTGGTCTAAGGCTCTTCGAAATGTTGCCGAGGCCGAGTGTAATCCGAACGGCCGTGTATTTCCTGATGTCTTCCTCCAGTGGGATTTGCCAATAGCCATCCTTAAGGTCGACGCTACTGAAAAGTTTTGCCTCCCTCAATTGTTTCAATACGAAGTTTATCTTTGGCATAGGGTACGCATCTTTTACTGATTTTGCGTTGATTTGTCGGAAGTCCACGCGCATTCTCCACTGACCTGTCTTTTTCCTCACCATGACAATGGGTGAACTGTAGGCGCTATTGGAAGGCTCGATGCATCCCTTCTCCAGCAGCTCTTCCACCTTTTCGTTGATCTCCCCCTGTATTTTGGGGTTTTTTGGGTAATACCTTTGCTTCGATGAACTTTTTGTCCCACTCGCTCTCCCATTCCTCCGAGGGTCCAGTTATGGCTATGGACAGCCTATCCTCCAGGCATCCGCTCCATCTTTCTCTTCTCGGGATCGTGACTTGGTGGCCTGCGCAGTTTATTGTTGTGCCGAATTCGGCGAGGAAATCCCATCCAAGCACAGCGCTGTCTCCCATGCCTGGCAACACTAACATATTCAAATCCTTTTTCTTGTTGCCAAAGCTTACTGTTGTTAGGTCTTCTTGTTGCTACTAGTCTCCTTGTTGCTTTCCGTTTTTCGGCGATTCCCGGGTCCTCTGCTAGCTTTTCTGGAATGAAGCTAGCCGTTGCCCCGGTGTCTACCATGGCCCTCACTTCTGCACCTCCGACCTTGATAACTGCCGCTAATTGCTGATCGTCTCCGGTTAATCCTCCAACTAGTTTTTTTAATCTTCCAACCCCAGAATTTTGTTCTGAATGCTGCCGAAGGGCGGGAAACGTGCAGCGATCTCCGCCTTCCTCTCTACGGCTGAGATCGCTGCACGGAGGCAGGTTCGGGTGCCTTTGGCTTTGGCTTGCTGCCCATCGATGACTCGGCTGCTGTTGCCTTGGGACTGTCCATTGCTGGCTCGGCTGCTGTTACTGTGGAATTTGGCGTTGCTCCTCAGGCTGCCATCTCTGCCCCCATCCCTGCCCTGGGAGGCTCTGTTGCTCCGGTGGTTTCTGGTGCCGTTCTTCTTTTGGCCACCCTCTGTCTACCGTGGTGGCTTGCCTGTTAAAAACCCCTTCTTCCACCTCCTCGAATTCCTCGGCTAGACCCATAACTCCTCGAGCGATGCACATGCTTATGGCCTCATGAACATTTTCATGCGCGGCATGCAGTTCTCCACTAGCCTTTCAATGACCTCCTTCGTGGACTTCCCTAAAGTCTGTTTCCGGACCATGCTACTCGGTCAAGAGGATCTCCTGTTCCGTCGAATCGGAACGACCCCTCTCGGACTTGTTTCGCCACTTTCGCATAGTTAACCTGTACCGGGACTGGCTTCCGCACTTGTGGTTCCATGCTCCTTATGCTCTTCATTTCTGTCACTGCCAGACTTTGAATGAGCTTTTCCGACTCGCTCACAGCTCTCTGCCTCGGCGTGGACCTCTGCGCGTATTTCTCCTCGAATCCACCCGTGACCGCCATCACTTCGTCGCGTCGACCCACCTTGCAACAAGTGCCCTCATGATCTCTACTGTTCCATCCGCTGGGAGACCTAGCTCTCTGCACACTTCGCACAACTCTTCTTTGCAAAGCGCGTAAATCCAATTGTTCTTCCCCATCTTGAAGTTGTGTTACTCCTATACTCTAAAGCAATCACGTTGTTTGGGCGCCAGGTGTAACGAACTGTTTTTGTTAACTTTTGCTCGCAACAAATGCCGCGGCTAGCTCACAGAGTTGGGGGTATGTTCCACCGAATTTATAGATTCGTCGTGATTGCCCGAGCCCAGAATAACACGGTATGATTTGTTTAATACAAATCCCCTTTATTATGTTAAATTTACAAAAAGGGTGAGTCTCACCGGCCGCTTGGCTCAGCCGACCGACCGCTCGTCCTCCCGTCGATCCCCGATCCCCGCTCCGGGTTGGTGCCAATACACACGCCCTTCCAAAGCTTGCGCCCGGCAGGTCGTGTGGTCTTGGTGCCTGGCGCCGAAACGGCTCACGGTTTCCTTTGTTTGGACTCACTGACTCTGGTTGCGGGGCCTGTGTTGTTGCTGTTGTCTTCTTCGCTGCTCTTCTGCTGCCGCTGCTCTTCTGACGCTGCTGCTCCCGCGTCGTCGCTGCTCTTCCGACGTCGCTGCTGTTCTCTCGTCGGCGCCGTTGCTCCCTCGTCGTCGCCGCTTCTGTTTTGCTGCTTCTCCTTTGCGGGTGCCGTGGACCTTCGGTATCTTTGGCTCACTGGGAATGCCCTTTCGCCGAAGCTGGCACCTAATCCGTGTTACCGTGTTAACAGACAGATTGGCTCACCTCCCAGGCATACGCCGGGAAGGATATGCTTCTCGCTGCTTAACGGCCGGATCAGGGCACGAAGGGCCTACCTACCCCGCAGGACACACCCCCGGTCACGTTCGTCACTCGCCTCCAAACACCTGCGTGCATACGCCCCGCAGAATCTATGGCAGGCCAGAGGTTTTGGCGTCGCGTCTCCTTTAACTCCAGGTGATACGCTGTGCATACGCCCCAGCGCCTGGATGAGGATTCTAATGACTTCCCCGGGGTGTCCCTGCTTGGTTTCACTGTTGGGCGTGAGTTCCCGAGCTGGCTATCCCTTGCTTCACAGGATCACACCCGATCTTATTGGTTAGGAATCGACAAGGTGTACGCCAGGCCGGTCCGTCGCTATCGCCAGGATACCTGTCGTGTCCGGGAATAACCTAACCAGACTCGTTTTACCCTTGGGCTTCGGTTCCGCCGCGGATCCTTGATCCTTTTCCCACTCGCTCCTGACTTCTACTGTTTGACTGATTCGCGTACCGCCGCCGGACTTACCCACAGGGGGTCCTTAAGCTACTGATCGCAGATCCTTGAGCACTCGCTCTAAGTCCCGCACTTGAGACCGTCGGACTTACCCACGAGGGGTCCTTCAGCCTATACTCCATACTCCTCCAAGGAAACTTTCCCACTTGAATGTCAGACTTACCCACGGTTGGTCTTTCAATCAACTCTTCCAGCTTCCCTAGAAGACTCGGTCCTGATTTGCTCTAGGGGCCCTCCTTATATAGTGCCAGAGGCGCCCGTTAATCCTTGCAAATCTCGCTTCCTCCCGTTAATCCTTCGCTCCTCTACTCTCGCCGTTAACTTTCTCCAATTCCCGCCGCATTTCTATCGGCGGGCTTTCTTTATTTGCGCCCGTTCTTTCTAAACATAGCAGCGCTGGCCCGTCCGAAGCCGCCATGCTAGCTTGCCTGTATATATCTTATGAAATTTTGTTCATTTTGTTCAAGCTAGCACGGCACGGATGAAAATATCTTATGAACAAAATTTCGTAAGGATTGGCCGACTATATGCTATAGCTGGCATTTTTTTTTTTTTTGCGCGGTTTCCACTGCATACGTACAGCCCACCTCCCGTCCAACCGACCGAGGGACGCTGCCGCGTAACGTACGGCGGGATCGCGGGAATAGATCCGAGATAGATAAGCGAGGATTAGGAGAAAGATATTACGAGGAAGAGTGTTGCACAGATAAGGCGGTTAATATAAGCGATTTAAGATTGTTAAGGCATATGTCGAACTACAATGGCTGAGGAGTAGAGGACGAAAGTTTCTGGTCCTTCTACTAGGAATGTTAAAATTTAAACGTGTTAATAAATGCTGGCTATCTATATTTCCATAAATAAGATTATATAGAAACATGACACCCAGCATCGTTCTACGATTTGTTAATGATGGTAAGTTGATTAGTAAAAGTCTACTATGATAAGAGGGGAGGTAAAGATTTGCATCCCAATTAAGTCCCCTAAGAGAAAAAGTATGGACGTTTTTTTGTACAGATTCAATGTGATCTTAATGTACTCCATATTGAGCACTCCAGACACACGATCCATACTCAAGAATCGGACGGACCAGTGATGTATATAACGTTTTAGTTATGTACGGGTCATTAAATTCTTTTGACCATCTTTTAATAAAACCAAGCACACCCATAGCTTAATTAACCATGGTAAATATATGGTCGGTAAATTTAAGTTTCAAATCTAATAGGACACCTAGATCGTTAACCTGAGTTAATCGTTCTAAGGCGTTCCCATAGAGAAAGTACATAGCCTGGTGAGGACTAGATCGGTAAAAGACATAAGTTTACATTTCGATCCAATTAGCTTTAGGTTATTTGCTAAACACCAATTTTGAAGTTTATCCAAATCGGATTGAAGTCTAGAAGTCTAGGGCACTAGTGAAATTATACTGCCTACATCAGAGTACATAAGTACAAGTGAATTAGTTAAGGCAAGGGGCAAGTCTTTAATAAACAGAGTAAAAAGTAGGGGTCCAAGATGGCTTCCTTGGGGCACCCCCGATGTGGCGCGGACTAAACGCGAGGTAACATCTTTAAAGAAAACACGTTGGGTTCTCCCTGATAAGAAGCTCGAAGTCCACATAAGAAGATCAGTTGGGAATCCCAAAAGACTGAGTTTACTTATAAGAAGTGAATGGTTAACAGAGTCAAATGCTTTACTGAAGTCAGTGTATATGACGTCTGTTTGTAAGCCATTCCGGAAGCCATCCGTGATAAAAGATGTTAGCTCCAATAAGTTGGTAGTGGTGGAGCAGCGCTTCATGAAGCCATGCTGGCACGGAAGTATTATTGAACTACATAGGTGTTGCAAATGTGGAGTGATAAGTTTTTCAAAAAGCTTTGGAATGGCTGACAATTTAGAGATGCCTCTATAATTAGCAGCGTCGGATTTTTTCGCTTTTTTATGCAGCGGAATAATGAAGGATTCCTTCCACATAAGGGGAAAGATCGAAGTTTCCAGCGATAGATTAAAGAGTTTAACAAGCGGTTTGCACAGTGCCTCGGCGCAGTACTTCAGAACACAGCCTGGTACTCCATCAGGGCCTGGCGAATACACGGGCATAACCTTAAGAAGATCCGATAACACACCACTTTGATCGAAAGATGGGAAAAATATAAGGTTGGCTGATTGGATATTATAAGTGTAAGGCTGAGCTAAACTGCTGCTAGGTGAATAGGTAGTTTGAAAAAACTGTGCAAAGAGATCGGCCATTGCCTGATCGGTGTTCGCATAAGAGTTCTCAAACGAAAGCAGTGGGGGAAAAGATACATGTTTACGCTTAGTGTTTACAAAGTTCTAAAACTGCTTCGGATCCTGAGTAAACTGAATCCTGCAGCGGCGAATATAACTCCTATAACATTCTGCGTTATGCACGGTGAAATTGGACCGAGCTACTAAGTATCTTGAATAACTAACTGCGCAGTCAGATAATCTATGTTTGTTTAAAAGTCTACTCATACTATTCTTTAAATTTATAAGGTGCCTTGTATACCAAGGCGGATTCGTTGAAGCGGACGGATATTTCCACGGCACGCAAGCGTCGAAAAATATGTTAAAAGTGTAATGAAATTTTTTTAATGCGATGTTTATATCCTCGCTTGCCAGTAAATCCGACCAATCAAATTCCAAAATTAACTTATTTTATTTTATAAAGTCAGCCTAACGAAAGAAACGAACTTTCTGAGATTTAACTGTAGACTTAAGGTCAAAAAAGTAATTATTTTCGATTGAAACCTCAAGAGTGGGATGATATGGATCCTCAGGGTTAGAAAGGGGCAAAGTTCTGGAAAGAGTAATTCCATCAGGATCAGAAACGAAACATAAGTCCAACAGCCGACCTAAAGAATTTCTAACGTGGTTAATTTGCCCGAGTGACATGTCGAACATGCCCTCAGGGAAGTCATGGTGGGAGTTAAGCTTGAAAGACGGTGAATTATCAACATTTGACCACATAAGTTCTGGGATATTAAAGTAACCCAGAGCTATCAGCTGGTCACCATCAGACAGACGATCGAAAACCAAACGAATAGCGGACAAATGTTGCCACTATGTTGGCGGTTCGGACGAAGGTGGTATGTACGAACAGGTAACATACAAAGATTGATCGGACAAAGTGATTTTGATGCAAAGAAATTCAATGTCACCAAACTCTTGTGATTTTTCCTCTTCAGAAGCGAATTTGGAGCCTACAGAAATTAGCACTCCTTCTCCCCTTCGCAAAGTTCTATCACATCTAAAAGTGGCGTACCTACTAGGAAAAACTTCGGAGCTTAAGATCTCCGGCTTTAACCAAGTTTCTGTAAATACAATAATGTGGGATGCAAAAAAAGAACTATCAGAATACAGTTTGGGAAGTTTACTACGTAACCCTCTTGTATTCTGATAGGTAAGTGTTAATGAAGACATTAGTTTTTTGAGATTGAGGAAGATGAGGTGGAAGGTTGATCAGTGGCCTTAACATGTGGGAGTTTTACACCCACAGGTTTGGTTATCTTTTTTTTCACCGTACTTGGCTGATGTTCTTGGACGAAAATGTTCTCTGGCAAAAGCTGGCGGAACAGATCGTCTTGAACATCTGCAAGGCCACACGTATTTTGAAAGATGACGTGTGCCTGGTGTAAGAATATTTGAATTTTGTAATATCCACCACCTTTATGTCGGCTTTTGCTTTGGCTTTGATGTAAGCCGAGATATCAATCTCCGAAGTATCAGGGGCAAGCCGGGAAACAAAAATGTGTTTCGATGGTGGGATCACCTGCAAGGGTTTTGGTGCCGCCGTAACTAATACTGCGACATCAGTGCGTACCGGGGGTTTATTACCCTGTTTGGTGACTGTTACAGGAGTTTGAATTATTGGGTCTGGGATCACTTGAAGCGATGCTACAGAGGACATATCGGACAATTGCTCATTGAGTCCGAGACATTCGGAAGCCGAATTTTTCTCAGGTCCGGCCCTTGGGGTGGCCAGAGATATAAGCGGCTGCATAGTTGTCGGCTGAGCAGGCTGAAGATTATTCGACCCGAGCACATCACTAAAAGCGGATTTCTTACGCTTTGGAGACTCATTTAGTAGTTGAAGACTACTAAACTGTGTATCAAGCGCACAGAGTTGGTCATTGATTTTTCGAAAACCACTAATCAACTCCTTGAAACCGCTTTTAGTCTGCCTCATGAACGACCTCATTTCGTCCTGAACAGCACGACAACCGTCACAGCAAAAGTGGAGTCCAGACCTACGCGAGATTGCATCCGACACTGAGGCCGTGAACCCGGCACACTTAGCGTGTAAAACGTTTTCACAGAGCCAGCAATGGATGGTAGGCTGGGAAGACGAGATTGTCTTATTGCAAGACTTTAATGCACAGACCAATTTAAAATCCATAATTATTAAAAATTTAAATAATTAATTTATTAAAAATTATTTAAAATTAAATAATTAATTTATTAAAAATTATTAAAAATTAAATAATTAATTTATTAAAAATTATTAAAAAAATTAATAATTAATTTTAAAATATTATTTGATTTTATTAATGAGGAACCTTGAACCACTGTACCAAGGAAACGAGAAGGGGAGATTAAAGAGAGCAGTTAGTGCAAGTTAGTAAGATTAAAAGAAATAGAGATAAGAATCTCTATTGAGCGAGAGTAGAAGCAAAAGAATAGCAACAACACCGTAGGAGATAAAGAAGCAGAGCAGGGCTATGTTTGGAAAGTAAATTAAATAAATTATTATTTTACCTCCAAATATATCACTGCACACGCAAAGCGATACGGATCTAAAAAATTGCAATTTGTTTTTATATCTGTAAAGAAATAAACACCGATTGTTTATAGAAAGCTTATTGCAAATTTTACAAAAACGTAGTGCGCGCAAAAAAAAACACGCCCGTCCGCTTTAAGAAAAAGAGAGAAAGTGCCATGTAACTGAACGATCGGAAATGGCTCAACCTTGCTATTTTGAAAGATGCTTGGGGCTGTTTTAAACATTTTTACTAGATGATTGATGTGTTGGTGAAATTCTGATAAGGATCGGCCAACTAGAGTTGTACTACGCTGCCTTTTCGTCAAAAATCGAAATCGAAATGTTTGTTGCCAACAAAATTTCGCAGTTAAATTTCGCAGGCCTGTGTTATTATTTTTTTTTTGAATTAATATAACTGAGCGGGAGAGCTTTAAAAAAACGTAAAGGGAAAAAAATTTCATTTAAATAAAAAAAAAATTGGGGCTACCCAAGATAAAACAAAAAACTGAGCGAGGAATAAAAGAATGTGCGTAGAAACTCAGTGAACCAAAGAAACGGCAATGAAAGCAACATGCGCAAGACGCTTGAAAAACCCATGCACATGCTCCCATTTACATTAGGAAAAAGAGCTCGAACGCCGTGGTCCACAAAATTGTTGCAATGGTCGGGAAGTTGAACTGCTGTTATCACGGAAGGGAATGTCTACTAAGCTACAAACGAAGGCCGAAGAATACTTCCGAGCCGTCTCCAAATATCCGCATGAGAAAAGCGAAACACACGGAGCATAAAAACGACATCAAAAACAACGCCAATCATCTTCTTCGCCAAAGCTGAGGAGACCTCATTTGGTGAGGCGACCATGCGAACCCTTGTTCAAAATCAAAACATGGTGATACAGTCACCAACATTAATAGAACAGCCTTGCATGCAGATTCTACGAATTTCAATGTAGAATGCCCATGGCGTCTTACTAGAATTGGCTCGATTTCTGTACGAAAATCATATCGATGTTATGCTAAGGGAATACATCTTTTCAAAAAGAGGTTACATACTCTAGCAAAAAGATCATCCGGATGGCAAAGCCCAGCAGAACCGGAGTCCTAATCAGAAAACACAGCCATTACCAAAGGTTTGCAACAAACTACTTGCAGGCGTTCTGAACTGATAATGCAAGATCGTCATGTGAGATAGAGGCATCCCTGGGCATTTCTTTCACCAGCATTTCTTTCACCAGAATTTGTTCTCGTTGGAGTCCGCACAATTTGACACTCGATCCAAAAAGGCTCGTGTGGATTAGTGCAAAAAAAATTTTACAAAATACAATTGCGGTATTTCAAAAGACGTTTATAAGATCGTCAAAACAGCTATCGACCGTGTGGGTCTTCGAAGACGAGCCAAATCCAACGAATATTGTTCGTGGAAGAAGCACTTCGAAGCAAATGGTGGCCTTTTTTTTCTGTAAAACAGGTCATGTGGCACGAACAAGAAAAAATGAACAAGAGAAGACGGATCATTCTGCACCATGACAATGCGAGCTCTCACACATCAGCTCAAACCAGCGCCTTTTTGACCGGCCAAAATGTCGAATTGATGGGTCTGACTTTGCACCCACTGACTTCTTTTTATTCCCGCACAACAATAGAAAAATGCATGGTCAATGATTTTCGACGCCAGAAGATGCTGTTGAAGCGTTTAAAAACCATGTTTTGGAGGTGTCTTAGTCGGAGTGGACAAAGTGCTTCGACAATTGGTTTGAGTGCATGCAAAAGTATATAAGTCTTGCTGGAGAATACTTTGAAAAACAATAAAACCATTTTTAATCATAAATATTCGCATTTTTATTATATGGCCAGAAATATATATAGCAACCAAGCATTATTTTATATGTTTTGTGCATACATAATTTGGTGTACATACAAATAAATGCAGCGGCAAACTTATCGTTTTCGCCTTCCACCATTATCCGCTGCTGTATGTATGCTCGTAAATGCATTTTTGGCGCCTTTTGTTCAACGGAACGCCAAGTGACGCGATACCCTACAATTTGGTTGGGTATATTGTTTTCGGTATCATTGGCGACCAAATATTTTATATACTCATTGCTTCGAGTATCAATTAATTAGTTTTTATAGAATGGAGAGTAATAAACCCAAACTAAATTTTCACGACTCTTTATGACTTAAAAAGAAGATTAAATGTTAAAGTAAAAAAATGCAGGCTTCAGGTTTTAGATGAGACAATTTCTAAAGAAAATGAGTTGCAAGACCAGATAGAGCAATTAGACGAAATTGGTGAATTTGGAGCCGAGTTGGAAGAATTAGCAATAACAACCAACGCAAGGATTATGTTCTTATGTAATGCCTTCAATACAGCTGAAGACTTCCGCCCAGCTACTGCAATTTCTACAGCCCCAACTTGAGCTAGTCGTCCCAGTTTAGCATTTTAAAATTCAGTGAAAAATATTGGAAGTTCGAAAATTTTCTTTTCGAGACCTTGGTACACAAAGATGTGAGCATTCCTGTTATTGAGAAAATTAATAATTTGTTTATGTTTTTATATTTAATGCCGCGCAGCTCAAATTTCCAATGGAAAATAATTCAACAAGCTATTTTCCTAAGCAAAATCACGTCGGAGTTCACCGATGTTCAATTACCAATAAATACCTTGAGATTTCTATGTATGATTACAATTTACTTAAATGATTTTGTTCATATATAGAACATATGACATATGTATATGACTGCGTAGGGTTGACGACTGAATTAGAATAAAAGACGCGGGAGAGCGGCTCAACGCTTGATGCTGCGGAGCGACCGAGAGATACCTCGAGAGAGCGAGATAACGATAGCGCATGACGGCAGATGCAGGTGGCCGATCGGCGTCTGCTTGACCTGACAATGCCAATGAGCATAAAAGTTTCAATTCGATAGCTCTAAAACTGAGAGACTAGTTGGCGTAGAAACAGACATACGGACAGACGGACAGACGGACATGCTCATATTGACTCAGGAGGTGATCCTGATCAAGAATATATACTTTATAGGGTCGGAGATGTCTCCTTCACTGCGTTGCACACTTTACCAAAATTATAATACCCTCTGCAAGGGTATAAAAAGAAATGGCGGTTATAGTGGAGTTTCCCGACTAATGCTATTCAATACTCATATTTTCCAACCAAACTTTATTTTATTCAGCCAATATTCCGATTTGGCTGAATTTTGTTTTGTAATTATGATTTTGGCTTTGAAATAGTTTAGCATTAAAAAATTTCAAGAACTTTCCTGACCGATGTATGTGTTCAGCTATATTAGCTTTAGAAATAGTTTGGCATCAAAACTTTTTCAAAATACTTTTTTGAACTGGCTTTATTCTTTTATTCTCTGAGATTCACGAGTTCCCCGTGCACCTCATACCTCACTCATATTTAACCTTTCGTTCAATTCTTGGCGTATGCGTACTTGTAAAATAGTATAGCTACATTTGAATAAAAAATATTTAAAAATTTTAATAAAAATATATGTATACTAGCTGTCCCGGCAGACTTCGTACTGCCAGCTGTTGTTTTTTTTTTGTTGCGTTCAGAATCTTCTTTTGCTAGCTAAAATTAAGTTTCGCGGAGCTATCATTTTAATCATTTTCAATCCCAAAAATTAAAGAGTACCCTCTTATTTTATTCAACTTCATTTATTGAATAAAACCATGAAGTTTTATTATTATTTTCGATACATCATGTTGCTTACTTACAAAACATAGTTTTCCTGAAAGACTGGCTATTTATAAGATTTAAATTTGATATTTACAGACACACACTGTTAAAATACATTCTGTCTAATCATCACTAATTTACCTCTGTCTCTGTCTCTCTGTCTCTCTGTCTCTCTGTCTCTCTGTCTCTCTGTCTCTCTGTCTCTCTGTCTCTCTGTCTCTCTGTCTCTCT
>JAJJHT010016151.1:312357-354743 GCA_021223865.1 Drosophila pandora | reverse complement strand
TCTCTCTCTCTCTCTGTCTCTCTGTCTCTCTGTCTCTCTGTCTCTCTGTCTCTCTGTCTCTCTGTCTCTCTGTCTCTCTGTCTCTCTGTCTCTCTGTCTCTCTGTCTCTCTGTCTCTCTGTCTCTCTGTCTCTCTGTCTCTCTGCCTCTCTGCCTCTCTGCCTCTCTGCCTCTCTGCCTCTCTGCCTCTCTGCCTCACTGCCTCTCTGCCTCTGTCTCTGTCTCTGTCTCTGTCTCTGTCTCTCTCTCTGTCTCTGTCTCTGTCTCTGTCTCTGTCTCTGTCTCTGTCTCTGTCTCTGTCTCTGTCTCTGTCTCTGTCTTTCTGTCTCTCTGTCTCTTTGTCTCTCTGTCTCTCTGTCTTTCTGTCTTTCTGTCTTTCTGCCTTTCTGTCTTTCTGTCTCTCTGTCTCTCTGTCTCTACCTCTGTCTCTGTCATTTGAAAGCATGAATTGAATCTTAGAATTGACTTCAGGAACACGATAGAATCTGGATCCGTGCCGTTAAGTAAGCCGTTCAATGGTTCAGGTGGTGTTTCAATTTCAGGTAGTTGCACTTTTCCTGACGCGCAACACATCCCAGCTGGCTCATTTTTGAATTTCAGAGCATGACAATGCGGACATTCCTTGTCCTGTCTCTGTCTCTGTCTCTCTGTCTCTTTGTCTCTCTGTCTCTCTGTCTTTCTGTCTTTCTGTCTTTCTGTCTTTCTGTCTTTCTGTCTTTCTGTCTCTCTGTCTCTCTGTCTCTACCTCTGTCTCTGTCATTTGAAAGCATGAATTGAATCTTAGAATTGACTTCAGGAACACGTTAGAATCTGGATCCGTGCCGTTAAGTAAGCCGTTCAATGGTTCAGGTGGTGTTTCAATTTCAGGTAGTTGCACTTTTCCTGACGCGCAACACATCCCAGCTGGCTCATTTTTGAATTTCAGAGCATGACAATGCGGACATTCCTTGTCCATAGCACAAATTACCACTCATAAAGTGTCACTATCACAATACACTTGTTGCTGGCTTAAGACAAATGAATTTGAAAAATAATTTCCACAATACACTATATATACACTATACAATATACAATATACACCCCGCAATACACTATACAATATATAAAATTCTCGTGTCACAGTTTTCGTTACCGTACTCCTCCGAAACGGCTTGACCGATTTTGATGAAATTTTTTGTGCTTATCCGGTATCTATGAGAATCGGCCAACATCTATTTTTCATCCCGAATAATTGCCGGGAAAATCCTCAAACCTCATTTTTCTATTTCCTATACAAACGTTTTCTAAATAAAATGGAGGCTACAATAATAGTAGGCGCCGGTACGTGATTCATTGTTTGACAGCTTCTCATTGTTCTCTGCTCAGTTAATTTTATGTGACAAACCGATAATGTGTTCATTGAAAAATTGTGAAAAATATTGGAAAAATTTTAATTTAAAACCATCAAATCAATCACGTTTATTGTGGAAATTATTTTTCAAATTCATTTGTCTTAAGCCAGCAACAAGTGTATTGTGATAGTGACACTTTATGAGCGGGAAATTTTCTCACTTTGATTAATTACAATGACAAGCAATGCCAAGAAAACGCAAAGGGGTTGATATGAGCCGCAGTACAAGCAGAGCTCGAAAGTTGCAAAATAGCAGATCCGAAAGAACAGAAGAACAAATCCAGCTACAAAATACTGATGCACGTGTCAGAATGACGCGATTGCATCAAGAAGAGCCAGAAGATACACGAGATGAACGCAATGAAGTCAGAAGATTAGAACAACGACAATCACGCCGTTTCACAGTCAATAGACGAAGAACAAATAACCAACAACGACAACAGGTACATCGAGCATTTATATCTGATTCATTCCTGCGTCTAGCATTCCAGTATGAGCCCGATATTGAATATTATGCTCATTCAAAAGTGGTAATTGGTGCTATGGACAAGGAATGTCCGCATTGTCATGCTCTGAAATTTAAAAATGAGCCAGCTGGGATGTGTTGCGCGTCAGGAAAAGTGCAACTACCTGAAATTGAAACACCACCTGAACCATTGAACGGCTTACTTAACGGCACGACACGAAGTCAATTCTAAGATTCAATTCATGCTTTCTAATGACAGAGACAGAGGTAGAGACAGAGAGACAGAGCGACAGAGAGACAGAGAGACAGAGAAACAGAGAAACAGAGAGACAGAGAGACAGAGAGACAGAGAGACAGAAAGACAGAAAGACAGAAAGACAGAAAGACAGAGAGACAGAGAGACAGAGAGACAGAGAGACAGAGAGACAGAGAGACAGAGAGACAGAAAGACAGAGAGACAGAGAGACAGAGACAGAGGTAAATTAGTGATGATTAGACAGAATGTATTTTAACAGTGTGTGTCTGTAAATATCAAATTTAAATCTTATAAATAGCCAGTCTTTCAGGAAAACTATGTTTTGTAAGTAAGCAACATGATGTATCGAAAATAATAATAAAACTTCATGGTTTTATTCAATAAATGAAGTTGAATAAAATAAGAGGGTACTCTTTAATTTTTGGGATTGAAAATGATTAAAATGATAGCTCCGCGAAACTTAATTTTAGCTAGCAAAAGAAGATTCTGAACGCAACAAAAAAAAAACAAACAGCTGGCAGTACGAAGTCTGCCGGGACAGCTAGTATATACATATATATTTCCACAATTACTATCGCCCCCTACCCCTAATTTTCGTTCTTATAATATATACGCCAAATAAAATAGTTAAATTTGTTAAATAAATATAGTTAAATAGTTAAATTCGCGCTTATAGCGACTGTTAAGCGATCAGCGTTTTGATAGCGACCGAATTAAAGACGAGATTCAATTGTTTATTTTCAATTTATTGAACTAATTCCGCACAGTAAAACAAAAAGCGGCCCGTCAATAACAACTCCCAAAATACAACAAGAAGAAGAACCGCTTTGGCGCAGAAGCTCTTCCAAAGCTCCCAAAAGCGCAAGTGCTACAAAATGACAACAAAGTGCATGCGAATCTGGGAGACAAAAGAGAAGATTAAATGCCGCTGCAGATAAACAAATTACCAATATTCTAATTAGCCTATCTGGTGCTGCTTAGCCCAACATCCTCCCCCCTATTGAAGGGTGGGCCTTCAATAACAATTTTGGAAGGGCAGCAGACACATCTTTTAAGGGATATTCCACGAGTTGCGTAGTTTCATTAAGAAGATAAGGAACTCTCAGGGCGATAAGGGCACACCAACTTCTTCCAAACCCTTGACCATGCATTGCTCCCCCCAATAGACCAATGGGGGAATCGAGTTCTCCCAACAAGTGCAGGGGGTCCGGAACGTTGATTTTTCTCCTTTTCTCCTTCTGCATAGGGCAATCCAGCCTCCCGCGATAGTCCATTGCGTCCAGAAAGCACCCATCCAAATAGTGTATTTTGGGCAACTGGGAGGCAGTGACCTAATTGGATTTGGCCAACTGACAATAGGTTGGAGAACAGGCTGGCTCCAATTAGCGGTCTGTGGAAGTTGGGATCAGCCAGCGCTATGCCGTGAGGAATCTTCCATTTCGAAATATCAATTTTAAGGCTGGGCTGACATCCGCAATATGAGACACTATAACCGCCTCTAGGTTCGCACAATATGTGGTTAGTCGAGACTTTACACACACATTAACGGAGGTTCCATCCGTAGCAAACTCAGTGCCGCCGAGACCGGCGACCGCTACACAGCTTTTGGTGCGATGAAGCTGAAGTTGACTTGCCAGCCGCGATGAGATAAGGTGAACTTGTGAACCAGAGTCCAATAACACTCTGCAAGGCAGGAAGGCACCTGATCGACCACGGATGAGGATATTGGCGGTTGGCAGAAGCACTTCAGTAGGGCGATCCTGCGTCAAGACCGTGTTGATTGACTGGGAAGGTGGGGTAGCAACGGCAAAACCAGCGGTGGAAACCAAGTCTCGTAGTGGTGGGGAATTGTTAGAGCTGGGCAGCTGCCCGCACTGGTGCAACAAAGCATGATGTCGGCGATTGCACTTTGGGCAACGGACAGCTGAACATCCGCGTGCAAAATGACCATCCTCCAAACATACAAAGCAGCGGGTCAGCCGTCGCACTTCGTCGTACCATTGACTAAGTAGCAAGGCAATGAAGTGTGGACATGTAGGAAGCGCGTGCGCCAAAACACCACACAGGGCGCATAGAGCTGGACGGGCGTTAATAACCATGCACGACGATCGGTTATTCGAAGATCTCCCTCGGCCCACTTGGTTAGCTGGCGGATACGCAGCCAAAGAAAAGTCGACGCATTCAAGGGTCCGGCACCTTTGCTCCAAGAATCGTTCCATGGACTCCCAAGACGGAAGGCTGTCGTTGTTTCCGGCGAGAGTGTGCTTTTGTGGCAGGATCCAACTTCAGATGGACAATCTGGATGAGCATGCATCCTTGGATCGCAGCTAATCCGGAACTCATGAGAGCCCGCATATGCCCATTGAACCGATCCGACAGCTCCCGCAACGTAGTAACAGAACCTGGCTCGACCACACCAAGCTGCAGGATCTCGTTGATGTGAGACTGGAAAATTAATCGCCGATTACTAAACCAATTGCGCAATAGGTCAAGAGCCACATCGTAGTTCGCATCAGTAATTTCCAGTGCTCTCACCGTCTCCAAGGCTGACTTGCGCAGGCATGAAATGAGCCACCGGAGCTTTTCCGTTTTTGTTAGGTGAGGATGGCTGTCAATCGTCGTCTTAAAAAGAGCAAAGAAATTCGGCCAGTCAACATAGCTGCCGCTAAATGTTGGCATCGGCAACGGTGGTAAGGATGGGGCTGGCTTGTACGGCATGGGTGAGACACCGGCACCGTCGAGAAGTGTGGAGTGGGCAGCGATTCTCATGGAGTGCTTGGCAACCTCCACCTGAATGTCCACCTGCACATCAGTCGCCAGCTGCGAGAATCTCCAATAAAGCTCGCTCCCGATCTCACTGAAGTTAAGCTCCTTCAACTCTTCTTGAAGCGTGGTGAACCGCTCACGCAAACCCTTCTCCACTGACTCCAGCGCCATAATGGTACAATCCTCAGTCCGCGCTGCAGCCCTCACCTTATGATGCAGCGCCTCCATCTCCTGGCATGTCAACTCTGCTCTTCTCCGCAGCATCCTTTCCCGGCTTGCGGCAGCAGATCCAATAGTTCTACATCCAGACTCCATCTCGCAAATCTCCAGCGCGCAGTTTTTTCAGTTTCTCGGGCAATTAAACTGATTGAACTTCGAGTACGATCACGTCGGGGTCACCAATGTTGAGCGATCAGCGTTTTGATAGCGACCGAATTAAAGACGAGATTCAATTGTTTATTTTCAATTTGTTGAACTAAATCCGCACAGTAAAACAAAAAGCGGCCCGTCAATAACAACTCCCAAAATACAACAAGAAGAATAACCGCTTTGGCGCAGAAGCTCTTAAAGCTCCCAAAAGCGCAAGCGCTACAAAATGACAACAAAGTGCATGCGAGTCTGGGAGACAAAAGAGAAGATTAAATGCCGCTGCAGATAAACAAATTACCAATATTCTAATTAGCCTATCTGGTGGCTGCTTAGCCCAACAGCGACAATGCACGAAACTTCCGAAATTGAGCACGAAACTTCGGGCCCTTGGACCAAAAAAGGACGAGAAGAGGGTAATGTCAAGAACTTCTTTTCGGATCTTGACGATAAAGATGGCCTCTGAGTCCCTATTACCCACAAGAAGCATTTGTTTCACCGGCTGCCAGTTTGCTCCCAGAGAACGTTTTCCTTTTTCCAAGGTTTTGAGAAATGTCCAATCCTCCTGAAGAGACTACGGAGAGGAGGAGAACCAGGCAGGTCACCCCCAAATAGAAACCACCCTTTTCTCTTACCTGATTCAAGAGGATCCCAATAGCTTCTGTTAGCAGGAGAAGAGGTAGAGGTAGAATACAGAGATGTTAATTTTACCCAGCGGTGTGGACACAACTCTTCCAGCCATTTGAAGATGTCTCAGTCTAACTGAGTAGTGATAATGCTGAAAGGATGAAATTACCTGCACGGCTCATGTGACCTACACATAAGCATGTTCCTGCCATATGTCCCGTGACTTATCCCAAGGTTCTTACAGCTCTGTCAGCCAACGGGTGAAACAGGGGGATTAACATGTGAGCAATCAGAGAAGAAAGAAAAGAACACTCCACCTTCACACTCTATGTGATCTCTTGGACCCATCGGCGGAATCCGGCGCACAAAAAGGGGATTATCAGGTGGGCAAAAATGATCAGGCTGGTGCCAAAGAAGCCGTAGAGGTGCCTACTCTTCTCGGCTTCTTTGGCTTCAGCCATACTCCCGCCTTGGCCAGTTGACAATCGGGAAAATACTGCTGTCATGGTCTTTTCCTCCACGGAGAGTTGATAGCCCAAGCGATCGAGCATAAGTACCTAGATATTACCTTCGACACGCGCCTCACTTTTGACGTCCACATCGGCAATATTGGAATCTGGTCTGGAGAAGCGGCGAAGCCATTTTGAGTAGCTGCCAAAACCCACCTAAACCAGATGTGAGTCTTGCAAAACAGATACCTTAGATTAGCATCAAGTGCGAAGTGGTATATCCGCAACGTAAGCGTAGATTAGTAAGATTAGTTATACTCTTTACCTCTTGGCCAAAATAGTTAAACAAAATTACTGTTAGACAGCTTTGAAATATTGTTTTGCAGCTCAATATTATACCTTATATATATTGTAAGCTAAGCTTTGAAAACAGATCAAACTGTTTGAAAATTAAGGAATCTATAAACCAAACGTTATCTTACAGGATGGCGCGGCTTTTATACACTGTGAACACAAAAAATGAGGATTCAAATAAAATTTTGTTTGATGTTTCAATTGATATTATAATTAATTGTTATTTTTTTGCCCATAATTATGGACAGAAATCAAAATTCTTAACTGGACATGCCATACTATACATTATTATACACTATACATTCAGCATATGTCATTTGTATATACAAATGTTTCAAATTGAAAAAAAAATTTAAATTAAGCAAGTCATTCCTGGTGTCGCCGCTTGGCCGATCACAGGGAATGCCTTTAAACACTTCAAAACACTAGTGCTGGACAACAGTTGGAGTTCTGTGTTGTTGATGGTTTTATTCTGGAAGAGTTACATTAATTACTTATCTTTACAACTACTTAGTCTTTAACCTACCGCAGTTTCTCTTCCCTCTTATCGTGATGGCGCAAATCGGTCTAATTCCGCCAAATTGTTTCCCTCTGTTTACACTTTTTTTTTGTGGGACCAAATAACCTAAACTTAAATACCAAGGCTATCGATACAAAAAATACTGCGGCGCTTAGTTTAAACTTAACTAACTATCGATAACCTAATCCGTTCCGCGACATCCCCACCCCCGTGAAGCAGCCGCATTCACCACATCCAGGACAGCTAACTTCGAAGCGGGACGCATTATAGACTTGGCTCGATCGTTAGTCCGCACTGCCGCTCGACGAGGTACTCCATCTCTCCCGGTGAACACCTCTTCCACGACGCCTCGTTTCCACTCCCTTCGTGGTATGGCAGGATCACAGATGAACACCAGGTCTCCTCGGCGAATCGGCTCGACGTGCTTGCACCATCTCTCTCTGCGCACAAGTGTAGGCAGGTACTCATGCACCCATCTCTTCCAGAAACGATCCCGCATCATCCTCGCTATGCGCCACTGCTTCCTGGTAGCGCATCTCACGAACTCCTGTCCGTCATCCTTGGGAAGGTCTGGAACATCGGGTGCTCCCTTCAGCAAGTCGTTGGGTGTCAGTGGAGCCTCCTGGTCCACCGTCCCTGGTAGAATAGTGAGCGGACGAGAGTTCACTATGCTCTCCGCCTCAATCAGCAGGTTCTCCAGTACGTGCTCCTTGGGCGCAAGTTCGTTCATCGTGTGCGCCAGCACCTTCTTCATACACTGCACCATCCTTTCCCAGGCGCCACCCTCAGCTGGGTTCGCCGGGCAATTGAAGACCCATTCGACTCCTTTGGACGACAGCTCGCCCTGGATCTGTGCAGGCTCGAACACTTCGCTGAACCTCCTGGTTTCGCGGTCGGCTCCAACGAAGTTCTTTCCATTGTCGCTCCTAATCCTGACGACGGGTCCACGTCGGCACATAAAGTTCCTCATAGCGATTATGCAGGAATCGGTGGACAAATCGTGAGCCATCTCCAAGTGGATAGCCCTTGTGGTTAGACACGTAAACAGTGCCACCCACCTCTTCTCCGTGCGTCGTCCAACCGTCACAAATAGCGGTCCAAAATAGTCCAATCCGGTGAACTTAAAGGGCCATCCGTTGGCCTCCAGCCGGTACTCTGGTAGGGGACCCATCTCGGGCTGAGTTGGTCGTGCCCTTCGCAGCTTGCAAACGTTGCATTTGCTCACCACCCTTCGTAGCAGCCTCCGTAAGTTCGTAATCCAGAACTTCTGCCGGATCGCTCCGATGGTTACCTCCGTGTTTTGGTGGCACATCCTCTCGTGGTGATGCTGCACGATCATCTCCGCCAGTGCCTCATCGTGACACAGAATGATCGGTCGACGTGCACTGTATGGCACGCACGTCGCGTCGTCGATCCTTCCGCTGGCTCGCATTACTCCGTCCTCGTCGAAATATGGGGACAGACCATGCAATCGGCTGCCCTTGGCGGCCTTCCCTTGGTCGTTCTCAGCAAACGCTTCTCGCTGCGATTGCAGTACTAGTGCGCGCTCAGCTTCAGCGCACTCCATCGACGTCAGTCCGTGATCCTCTTCATCGTATCGTAGTCCACGGCACCGACGAATAAATCTGAGCACCCATGCGGTGCTCCTCAACAGTCGATTGTAGTTGGAGAATCTCTGCTGGGATATGAAATTTACCATGACCAAAGCAAACTCACATTTCATTTCCTCTTCGTCGGGCGTCGGAGGGATCCACCCCTCGCTCGATCTTGGCCAGCTCTCCTCTGGTCCTCGAAGAAATGGTGGACCGCTTAGCCATCTCGAACCGATGCTCAGGTCCACGGCCTTGCGCGGCCTCGTCGCGTCGTCTGCCACGTTTTCGCCAGACGGAATCCATCTCCACTGGGACGCCTCCGTGGATTCCAAGATCTCCGCCACTCGATTACCGACGAACTGTTTGTATCTCCGGTGGGTGCTGCTTAACCAGTGCAACACAGTCTTAGAGTCCGTCTATAATACGCAGCTGCTGATCGTCACACCGTGCTCTTGCTTGACGGTGTCCATCAGTCTCGTGCCCAATACTGCTTCCTGAAGTTCCAGTCGCGGGATCGACATAGTCCTCATCGGAGCACATTTCGTCTTGGAGCTTATGAAATGCGCCTGCACGTCTCCGTTTTCGTAAGTGGCCCGCCAATAGGCCGCTGCTGCGAACGCCGACTGACTGGAGTCCACAAAGATGTGCAGCTGTAGCATCCGCACGCTTCCACCGCTGAAGTAGTAGCGCGGACATCGGAACTCTTCGATCTTCCTCATTTCTTGCCGCCAATCCTCAAAGGCTGCGGCCAAATCAGCTGGTAGCGGCTCGTCCCAGTTGACTCCTTTCCGCCAAATCTCCCTCATTAGCAATTTGGTAGTCACCATGTAGCAGCTCAGGAATCCAATCGGGTCAAACGTGGACATGACCAGGCTTAGGAACTCCCTCTTGGTAGGGACGCGTACCCTGTCATCACGATTCTCGGGACTCGATGATATTTGATGCCGAACTTGAAGTCATCTGTAGCCGGCTGCCAGTACATTCCTAGTACCTTCTCCTTAGCTTCGGTCCATCTGACGCTAGCGATGGATTCAAGTGGGTTCAACGCTCTGACCACACTTGCCGAACTGGAAGTAAATCGACACAAGTCAAATCCTGCATCTGCGTGAATTTCTCTCACCCGTGTCGAAACGGCGATAGCTTCTTCTTCACTGGTGAAACTGTCGACGTAGTCGTCTACGTAGTGGTATTCCTTGATGGCCAGGGCTGCTCGCGGGTCTGTGCTGCTGTACTGCGAGGCATTCAAGGTCTTCACGTAGTCCGCCGAACATGGTGAGCAAGCTGCTCCGAACGTCATCACTTGCATCTCGTATGTGTCCGGCTCCCGCTGGTCATCTCCGTTCCTCTGGGAACCTCTATCTTGTGGCTGCATCAGCCAAGGAGTGAAACATCTCCTTGATGTCTGCACAAACCCCAACTGCTCCTTCCCGAAAATGGAAGAGCACTGCTGGAAGTGGTTTGTAGCGCTGTGGGCCTTTCAGCAGCGCTGAGTTGAGGGACACTCCGTTCACCTTGGCAGCCGCGTCGAAGACCAGCCGTATTTTTCCAGGTTTGTTCGGGTTTTCCACCCCGAAAAGCGGCAACTACCATAACTTGCCTTCCTGGAACCTCTGGACTTTCTGTGGCTCCAGTCGTCGTGCATATCCCTTCTTGACGTAATCATCCATTATTCCCTTATAGGCCCGCGCAAAATCCACATCGCGCTTCATTTTTCTTTCGATGTTGACGAGTCTCTTGAGCGCCATATTGTAGCTCTCCGGCAGTCTCACCTCGTCGACTCTCCATAGCAGCCCGGTTTCATATCGTCGACCTACTCGCCTAGTCGACTCCTCCAGGATTCTCAGGGCCCGTGCGTCGCCGCCATCTGCGACTGACGGCGCCAGCTCTACTCCGCCAGCTGCGACTGGCTGTGCCGGCTTTACTCCGAAATTCTCGATCTCGAAATAGTCGCTGACCATCTTCTCCAGAAGATTATCCTGGGACACGGCTAGGAGGCACGAACTCTGAAGCGGTGAGCTCACCTTTCCGCTCACCGGTCCAAACACCACCCATCCAAGTGCGGTGGCTGCTGCGAATGGTCCTCCAGATCCATAGCTTCTTGTTTTGAGGGGTATTCCAAGATGCGCATGATCCAATCCAATTAGGATCCTCGGCGTCGCATTGTTGTACGGCTTCACAGGCAGGCGCGCATTCGCCTCCACTGCCTGTACATCATCCCGACGCAGGCTCTGCATCGGAAGGTTCAAACTGGCTACTCCGTACACGTTCTTCAGCCCATGGCGCTTTGGCTTGCCCGCTGCACTGATCTGCAGGCTGACCACTTTCGTGTGCTCTTTGGCAGATTTCCCACCAAGCCATTGCACGTTCAGTTGGCGACTCTCGCCTTTCAGGTTCAGGCTGCGGATGAGTTCGTCATCGATGAGCGTGACAGACGATCCTTCATCCAGCAGTGCATAGGTGTCGACCTGCGTATTCTCCCCGCACAACGTCACGGGTAGAATCCGGAATAGTAGGTGGCATCCAATCGAGTCAACGCAGCTCAGGTTCCGATGCGTCAAATCGTTGCGGTCACACGTCGATCGCCTTTCCTCCTGCTCACGCCCCGCGTCTATAACTGCGGCTGACGCGGGACGGCTCCTCTCGTTGGAATCCACTGGTCGTGGCATTCCACTCCGTTTGCTGCTGCTTCTCTGGTCGCTCCTGCGGCCTCCCTTTGCGACGTACGGCTGTCTAGAATGTCCAGGTGACTCGTGGAGAAGGTAGTGATGCCTCCTTTGGCATCCGTGGACGTGGCATCCGCGGCTCTTCCTGCAGAACCGGGACATGTGTCCGGGCTCCAGACACGAGAAGCATAGCCTCAACTTCCTCGCTGACTCGATCCGCGTCGTCATAGAAACGCCATTGAATTCCTTGCAGTCCTTGATCTGGTGTTGTCCCTCGCATATAGGGCAACACCTGGGGCGGTCGGCATACCGCTCCTCCTCGCGAACACTATTCGCGTGCAGGATCCTTCGCTTCGGTTGTTCCTTGTCTCCAACGTCCGTGACAGTGCACACCAGTCTTGCGAATTCATGAAGCCATTCGCTCAGGTGCTCCACTGTCGGGTACGGTTGTATCGTGACCGCGTGCCTCGCCCAGTCCAACCTCTTGCTCAGCGGCAACTTGGCGATCAGCTCCTCCATTAGGGTTGGGTTCCCTAGGTGCTGGCTGCCGATCGTGGTTGACTGCAGGAACGCTGCCAGGTTGCTCACCTTCGTTGCGAACGGTACGATCCTTGCGATGTTGGCCTCCTGAATTGGCTGCACATCGCGCACGCTATCCAGTTGGCTACGGATGAGTAGCTCCGGACGTCCATACCGAAATTGAAGCTGCTCCATAACGGCTTCTACGTTGCTAGGATGGATGAGCAACGACTTCACTGTCTCTCGGGCGTCGCCTTTCAGGGCTTTCACTAGGCGCTGGTTGTTTTCCAGTTGTGTACACCGGTAGGCTGCCGTTGTCTCCGTGAACGCGAACAGGAATATTGGCCATTCCTCTGGCTGACCGTCGAAGTCAGGAAGATCAGGCAATCTACGTGGCGTCCATCCAGGTATGCTCGCCGTCACCACTTCATATGGCAGGTGCGATGGTGCAGATACCTCCAAATTGTGTGTCGGCTCCCGTGGCGGATGGACATAACCTAGCCCAGGCTGCGCCGTGGCGGTCACACAAAATGGCAGAGAATAGCCCACTGTTGTTGTTGATGTGTATGTCCGTGTGACAGGTTGCCCGTTTGCATAATGGCCGCCCAGCGTCGGCGCCAAATTTCCAGTCCATTGTGGCGGCAAACTTGCACTCAATTGTGCCGGCAACTGCAGCGATGACGTCACTCCAAGCTCCGTTTGCATCATTCCTCTCAAACATGGCGGTGTATTCGCCGCACCGCTCACTCCAACGCCGCGTGCCCCGATTCCAACAGGATTCCTGGCGGCCTCTACTTGTCCTCCACTTGCCCTTGCCTTTTCCAGCTCCGACTCTAGACGTGCGATCCTTTCGGGGCGAATGCTTCGTGGGCATCAAGTTGCAGAGTGCGAATAAAAGAAAATGTCGCCGCTTGGCCGTTCACAGGGAATGCCTTTAAACACTTCAAAACACTAGTGCTGGACAACAGTTGGAGTTCTGTGTTGTTGATGGTTTTATTCTGGAAGAGTTACATTTATTACTTATCTTTACAACTACTTAGTCTTTAACCTACCGCAGTTTCTCTTCCCTCTTATCGTGATGGCGCAAATCGGTCTAATTCCGCCAAATTGTTTCCCTCTGTTTACACTTTTTTTTCGTGGGACCAAATAACCTAAACTTAAATACCAAGGCTATCGATACAAAAAATACTGCGGCGCTTAGTTTAAACTTAACTAACTATCGATAACCTAATCCGTTCCGCGACACCTGGCTATCACGATTTAGGTAAACTCAACAATCATCAAATCAAAAAAAACTCGGAAATCGAAAAAAAAAAGGGAAAAGTATATTTATTTTTTGAGCACCTCAAAAACATATGTATTAATTTGATGTTTGCTAATATCGCAAGCATACTCTTTCTCGGCCACTTTGTTACAAAGGAAAAACAAGGGGAAGGAACATAACCCCCGTTTCAACTGTCACTATTCCCATCCTTTGATAGAATGGTTGACGCTATCTTGACGATTCGTTTTGAACTATAAATATAAGTATATATAACTATATAATCTAATTTATGTTATTTAAAATAAACAGTCTCTTAAAAAGGGCATTGGCTGATAATTTGACTGGTAATTACTCAGTGTCTTAAATAATATAAAAGTCCTTTTATAATTACCTTTAATGGCTATGTACATCTGTTCAAGGTGAATTCAATGTAAAATGTACATAAGTATATAAATGCGTTTTATACTTGTGTTTTATATATTCGATACATTTTCCTTAAAAAGTTTTTGGGTTTTCCATTTTCATAATTTTTTCAAAATAAATAAAATTATGACATATGTTTAAGTGTACATACATATGTATTTTGTATGAATGCGTCCTACGTATCATTCGGGCTGGAATCAAGGCCTCCCATCCCTTCGAGGCCCTGAAAAAGCCGGGAGTTCCCATAAAAGCGACGAGGAATTTTGTGTACAGATTTTTGAAAATACATACATATATTGACTTGCGATTGCGAATGGAGTAACATTAAAGAGATAGTGTATGTATAAATTCATTAAAAATATTTTTTCAGGAGTTTCCAAGATATAAAAAAGTAAAAAAATCAAAAAATAACAAAACATGATTTCTGTTTCCATTCTGGGGTTCTGACCCGGAAACGCAGATGCTCAACATCTTAACACACGCGGCAACACAAGCTATTGTGGTTGCAGCGCTGAAAAAGTTAGTACTTCCATAGAAAAAAATCAAAGTTTTTTTTACTTTATTTGAAAAACAAATTTTAAATAAAGTTTTTTAGGAAATTCAGAAAAAGAAAATGTGCTGCTGTTACAGCTGATGCCACTGAATTACCACTGCTTATTATGTTTTTAACATAATGTACATTTGACGTTTTAAGTCATTTACATTTTTGTTTACCAAAACCCAGGACCGTAAAAATTGATCATTGTTATAATTTTTATTTTAAAAATCACAAAATTTTATTTTAAAAAATAATCATTATTATCTAGGTGTAATAATTAAAATCATAAGTAATCATTTTTCTCTGAGCGAAAAAATAAAAAATAATCATTATTTTATTATTGCTATATATATAGGGTTGCTATATATATGTATGTATATATAAAGGTTTGATATATACATATATATAAAGGGTTGATATATATATATATGATATATACATATATAGGGTTGCTATATATATGTATGTATTTCTGGCCTTATCATGAAAATGCGAATATTTTTGATTAAAAATGGTTTTATTGTTTTTTAAAGTATTCTCCAGCAAGACATACACTTTTGCGTGCGATTAAACCAATTGTTGAAGCGCTTTGTCCACTCCGATTGAGACACCTCCAAAACATGGTTTTTGAACGCTTCAACATCATCTTCTAGCGGCGAAAATCGTTGACCACGCATTTTTCTCTTGATTTGCGGGAATAAAAAGAAGTCATTGGGTGCCAAGTCCCAAGACCCATCAATTCGACATTTTGGCCGGTCAAAAAGGCACTGGTTTGAGCTGATGTGTGAGAGCTCGCATTGCCATGGTGCAGAATGATTCGTCTTCTCTTGTTCGTGCCACATGACCTGTTTTACCGAAGAAACAGGCCACCATTTGCTTCAAAGTTCTTCTTCCACGAAAAACTTCCGTAGGATGCCTCTATTTCACGGTATGTCACATAACGATCTTGCATTATCAGTTCACGACCTTCGTCTTCTTGGTTTTGGTTTCAAAACCTCTTGGTTTTGAGTTTGTTGTGATTTGGAGTTGATTGGAGCCGCATATATTAGGCTTAAATTGAACCCAAAATAAATATACTGAAAATATAGTTTGAAACGTGTGTAGTTATTCGGCTGCTATTAAAAACTATTAATAGCTCAGCAGGCAAAATAATCCGATTTGCCGAATTTCATAAGGATCGACCGACTATATCCTATAGACACTGTTGAGCTATCCGCGTTTTGATAGCGGCCGAATTAATAAGACGAGGTTTAATTTATATTTCAATTTATTATGGTTCAATTTAACCCCAAAGCAAATGCAGCGGCCGATCCAAACAACGCCGAATATACACGTGAATAAACTAAGAGCTTGCGCAGAAGCTCCACTAAAGCTCCCAAAATGCATGCGCTACAAAAGAACAACAAAACGCATGCGAATCTGGGAGAATCAAAGAATATGGAACAACTAATAACGGGCAATGAGTGGACCGCTTCGGCTAGTTACAGTGGGACGAATAATTAGTAATAATTACGCTATTCGATGCTGGAACAAGTCCCAACAGACACCATATAACTAACCTATCGGAAATAGAAAAATAACTGCAAGGGTATTTCAACTTCGGCTCCGCCCGAAGTACGCTTTCCATACTTGTTAAAGTTAGAAAGCTGGGACTTGGTAAAGATTCTATTTTGGGCAAACTAATCCGATTTGCTAAATTTCATAAGGATTGCCCGACTATATCCTATAGACGACATATAACTGAACGATCGGAAATGGAACAACCCTAACTGCAAGGGTATAACAACTTTGGCTTCTCCCAAAGTTAGCTTTCCTTTCTTGTTATACCCTTGCAGAGGGTATTACAATTTTGGTCAAAAGTGTGCAACGCAGTGAAGGAGACATCTCCGACCCTATAAAGTATATATATTCTTGATCAGGATCACCTCCTGAGTCGATATGAGCATGTCCGTCTGTCCGTCGGTCCGTCTGTCCGTCTGTCTGTTTCTACGCAAACTAGTCTCTCAGTTTTAAAGCTATCGAGTTGAAACTTTGCACACACCCTTCTTTCTGTTGCAGGCAGTATATAAGTCGGAACGGCCGGGATCGGTCGACTATATCCTATAGCTGCCATATAACTGATTGATCGGGAATGCCATAACTTTGTTAAGTTAGAGGGTTGGGACTTTCCACACATGTTATATTTGACCAAAATATCTTGTGTACAAAATTTCATAAGGATCGGCCGACTATATCCTATAGCTGTCATAGAACGATCGAAATTGGCAAACCTTTGTTGTTTTTTAAGTTAGAAAGATGGGATTTGGTACAGATTCTATTTTGGGAAAAACAATCTGATTTGTCGAATTTCAAAAGGATCGGCCGACTATATCCTATAGCTGTCATATAACTGATTGATCGGAAATGCTATAACTACGTTGTTTTTCAAGTTAGAAGCATGGGAGTTTCAATGGATTCCTCTTTTGGCAAAATAATTCGATATGCCAAATTTCATAAGGATCGGCCGATTATATACGATCCGCTATATATCTAATAATATAAGATGCGTGGCGCCACCTAGCGGACTGCGACTCAACTGCAAGGGTATATCAACTTCGGCTCCGCCCGAAGTTAGCTTTCCTTTCTTGTTTTTTTTTTAATTCGGCCCCTATCAAATAGCTGGTAGCGACTACAGAGTTCAACTAGAGGTTTACACAGAGCCCTGGAGTAATTCTTTAGCACACAGTCTCGAACAACATCTGGGCCCTACAAAAAAGCGGCTTAAAATCGTTGAAGATCCAATAACAAACTTAACGGAATGAATATACGATTGGCTGTATTAGCTTGAATATTATATGCGTATGTCGGATGTGGCGGTTTTAACGATAAGTTGTTTGAAAAAATGATACAAGTAGATTGCCAATAGCCAGATCAGAGCTGGTGAGATGACTTTGTGCTATGATGCTTTGTGATTACAAAGTTCTAAAACTGCGTCGAATCTTAAGTAAACTGAGTCTGGACGAATATGACTTTTATAACATTCTGCGTTATGCACGGTGCAGTTTGACAAAGATACTAAATATATTAAAAATGGAATATAGTAATTTTTATTTTATGTTTATTTAAAAGCCGGTTATAATATTAATATTTTTAATAATCATTGATATTATATGGATATTTAAAATTTTTTAAATTAATTTTATTGATATTGAATGTTTTTTATATTGCTCCTCACCTAAACCACCCGCTATGGTCTGTAAGGTCTGCTGGCCTGGGACAATAAAATTGGTTTATTACATATATTTTCACCAGCAGACGATATAATATTCCATTTTAAAATATAATTTCTTCATACAATATAACATTTGACAACTGTGCCGAAACGGTACAATATAAAGTAATAGAAATATAAAGTATACAGCAAGAGTTAGAAGCGAGTGAGAGAGCTATTGTTAACAGATAGCTCAAATGTTAACAGATAATTGCAAATAAACAAATGACTGCACAACGCATAGTGATACGCATACAAATTTATAATTTGTCACAAAAAAATTTGTTTAAGTGAGGATTAAAAAACCGTGTTTAATAACATGTGAAGTTATTTCAAACGCAATCAAACCCATCAATGAGATTCTCCGTTCGAACCACGATCAGTTGCTACTCTTCGGGAGTTATATAACCATTGAAACGGTCCCTCATGTTCTGGATCACATGCCGAAATCCAAGGATGGCTTCTTATCCAGTTAATTCTCCAGAAGCTGGATCCGGCCACTAAAGCAAAATGGGAAAATTCTCTCTCAGGGAACAAGGGCTCGATTCTTGGAGCAAAAATGCCGGCGTGGACTTGATAGCGTAGACTTAGCTTTGTCTACGCATTCACCAACTACTCAGGCAGGTCGATGTGGGTCATACAACAATCGATCTCCGTACATGCTTGTTATTACTCGTTTTGCTCTGTGCACTCTGTGCGGTGTTGCAACTTGCCAGTTTGCCCAAGGTTCTCTGACTCGCTGTTTAGTTTGCCTGGAAGATGGCCGATTTGTTTGCGGATGCTCCAAAAGCAACAAATCCCAAATAATAACCATTGTAATGCTGGTCTGCTACCCCATTTAACCACCCTTTAATGGGGGCAGTATGTTGGGCCAAACAGCCAAAACAAAACCGATTAAAATAACCATAAAATGTTTATCTGCAGCGGCTTGTTATCAGCATTTATTCTTGTCTGTCTGTGTCCTAGTTTCTCATGGACTTTGTTGTTATTTGTAGCTCATGCGTTTTTGAGAGCTTTGCTAGGTCTATTACGCTTATACACTTGTTTATTGGAATAAATATTGGACCTGAAATGGTTTAATTTGGTCGCTATCAAGAAGTTAATAGCGTTACCCGCCCAAAAATCATCGATTCGATTTGAACAAGACAAATGAAGTGTTAAGTATATATATATCAGGATCCCCAATTCCTAATCGATATATGCATAACCGTCTGTCAGTTGCTAGGCAAACTAGTCTCTCAGTTTAAAACATTTCACATTGAATCTTTTTTCCTTTTCAAGAGAAATATACGTCCAAACTGCTGAGGTTGACTATGCACTATAAGTTCCACATAAATGATAGATTGGAAATGCCATAACTGATGTTTAATTTAGAAGAATTAATCTTTCTATGGATTATATTTTTGGTCAACTGGTAAGCATATTTTAAAAGGTCGGCCTAAAGCTGTCATTTAACTGAAGGAATTTGTAATGACATAACTTAATTAATAATTAATCCAATCTTTAAAATTATATTACGATTGACCGACTATATTCCATCCTATATAATTTGATTTAAAATGACACGGCATTAGTGTTTCTGAAACATCGTCAACGTAACCTGCGAAGTAACTATGACCGCGTTGTTGTTGATTTACAAACAAAAATGCTTCGTGCTCGCATTTTTATAACTCAATTGTTTGTAGGACATGGTTCAATGTGTCATATCAAATTTATCCAGACTGTTTACCCGTAAGGACTTTGGGGTTTTTTACCCGTATTTTACCCGTGTTTTACCCGTAAGGACTTGGGGATTCTGTTCGTTGAGTAAATTTGGCGGTTGCTTCATGACCATCTTTGTGAAATTTACTGTTTAGATATGCATTTAAGATGTCGACTTGATGCATATATAACTACTGTTATCAAATAACTTTAGAATATGTTCAATTATAATTGACTCCATATTGTTGCCCACATTCTTGTGCAACTAGCTTAGATTTGAACGCTCAATTTGTTCTCTATAATGGGCTTTACGCGAAGAACGTACATATTTCCCAAGATTTTGTCTAGCTGGTAATTCTATTCGGAGAATATCCGTCTGTCGCAAAGCGGGTGGCGCCAATTTCGGACTAGCCAGTCTGGAAATAATCACGTGCACCTGCGATCCTAAATCCAATAGAGATCGGCAAGAAACAAAGGCCCGGTGCGACTCCGAGGCGATGAGAATGTTCGCTGTAGCCAGCAAAGCTATATCACCTCTGCGACCTTGTGCAACTTGTGCATTAGCCGTGGATGGTGAAGCGCTTACTGGTTAGGTGCACTCGGCAGTGGCTGACGTAAACGGAACAACCGAAGGTTGGCTGCTGGAAGTGTGCAATTCCAAAAAATGCAGCAGGCTGTGATGCCTCCTCCCACAATTGCGATAATTAGTAGGGGGGGCACTCACGCTGGTGATGGTCAGTTTGGAGATATTTCCGACAAAGACCTTGTTTCCTAGCTTCGCCACTGCGGCTCACTGGGGCATTAACCGAAATCTGGGGCATGAAGACACTACATGTAATGATAAGACACGGTATACTGGTTTTTGCGACTCAGCTGCCATAGCCACATTCGTAGGCTCCAGAGTAATACATCGCTGTTCCAAAAATTCTGCCATCGACTCCCAAGTAGAATTGAGGGCCGAGTTCGATGAATTTCGATCTTCCTCTAACTGGGCCTGAGTAGCTGGGTCCAACCTTTCAAGTAGCACCTGGACAATGATGCAGCTGGTGATCTGAACTGTTGTCGCATATGGGCATTGAATTTATCTGAAAGCCCTCGAAGCGCTGCCACTGAACATTCCAATAGATTGAGGCCCAGAATCTCTTTCACATGAGCCTGAAATATTGACTTGTGGTTATTAAATCGTTTCTCCAAAAGATACAGCTTGACATTATAACTCTCCTCAGAGATTTTCAAGAAACGAAATGCCGCGCCTCGAAAGTTGAGTCCCGAAGACAAGATCGCAACCTCTCCAGTTTTTCCACCCACGATCCCACGATTCTTGAGAAAACCGAAAAAACGCCGACCGAGCGTCCTCCTGAATACTGAAAACTCCGCTAGCAACTGTGGAATGGGTAGCAATTCGAGCAGAGTGCAGCGAAGTCTTTTGCCCGATGTCGGCATGCATCGCCGCTTCACGCTCAGACACGGTCAATCGTAAGTCGCTGATGATCTCTGAAATATCCAATTCTTCAGGCTCCCCGTGGATGGCCTTAATGTCCTCGTACATGACGTACGAGGAGCATGGCATCGTCCACATTGGACACTGGCTGGAAGAATCCTTGGATCCTCTGAATTGAAGTGGGTACCCATGTGTTTTTGCGCTGCTCGATTTCATCGCCACTATAATTGAACTACGATCAATCAAAATAAAGATGAAGGATCCTTGAAGATTAAGGTTCTTTCCGTCCAAAGACACCATTCTGTTAAAGTCGATCAGCATCAGTCTTCCCGGTAGTAATTCCTTAAAATTAGGCACGTGTTGACTGTTGATTGCCTTGCATTCCGGTGGTCTTAGGTTTAATAGAGCGCTCACGCAAGTGTCGTTGCTTAAGTCTAACAGTTTTTCCTTAACACAAATGGTTCTATCATTATGCGATTCACATGGGTTTTATATCGCAAATAGTTCCTTTTTCGGAGAAAATATGAAAACAAGTTTTCATATTTTATGTCATATATTATATGGGTCTTTTTTACTGCTCATTACCTTACTTATGATATACAGAAGGTTTTTAATTTTTTGATGCAAGTTTGACTTTTGAAAATTCTGGTAGTTCTTCCATATTAATAAACAGATTATTTCTTTATTAAAAATTTGTTCTAAATAATTGGTTTTAATTGTTGAGAATATAAAAGAGTTTATAATATTTGCTTTGGCCCAAGTTATTGCATGCAGTATATTAGAAATTTCTTCTATTACTATTTAAATTCTATATCTGAGGATATTTGCCTTTTCGTTAATTATTTCGTTCGAATTTTTAGTTACTTTTAGAAGGGCATTCGTTACGTTACTTATTTGATGA
The DNA here is from genome assembly GCA_021223865.1 of Drosophila pandora. Lineage (NCBI taxonomy): Eukaryota > Metazoa > Arthropoda > Insecta > Diptera > Drosophilidae > Drosophila > Drosophila pandora. The sequence continues at coordinate 333,258 of JAJJHT010016151.1, read as the reverse complement.
ATTTTCTCACTTAATTTTTTATTTATTATAACTTGCTTATTATTAACATATTTTCTAATTGTCCGTTTATTTTGTTTTTTAGTATTTCATTTTCATGGTGGGTCCGGTGTTCCTGACAACCGGTGTTCCTGAAAATTAGTTTTTGATGTTATTCTTGTATATTATTTTCTTTCGCGCGGTTCCCACTGCATACGTACAGCCCACCTCCCGTCCAACCGACCGAGGGACGCTGCCGCATAACGTACGGCTCGAATCGCGGGGATAGATCCGAGAACGTTTAGGAGAAGAGTAGGGGTAAGATATTACGAGGAAGAGTGTTGCATAGATAAGGCGTTTAGTATAAAGGATTTAAGATTGTTAGTGGAGCAAAGTGGCAAGGTGTGGTAGAGACCATTGTAGTCCGAACATAATACCCTGAACGGATCGTGTTGGGCATATGTCGAATTACAATGGCTAAGGAGTAGAGGACGGAAGTTTCTAGTCCTTCTACTAGGAACGTTAAAATTTAAGCGTGTTAGTAAATGCTGACTGTCTACATTACCATATATAAGATTATATAGAAACATAACACCCAGCATCGTTCTACGATTTGTTAATGATGGTAAGTTGATTAATAAAAGTCTACTATGATAAGTGGGAAGGTGAAGATTTGCATCCCAATTAAGTCCCCTAAGGGCGAAAATCAGGAAGTTTTTTTGTACAGATTCTATGTGATCTCGGTGTACTCCATATTGAGGACTCCAGACACACGATCCATACTCAAGAATCGGACGAACCAATGATGTATATAACGTTTTTGTTATGTACGGGTCATTAAATTCTTTTGACCATCTTTTAATAAAGCCAAGCACACCCATAGCTTTATTAACCATGGTAGATATATGGTCGGTAAATTTAAGTTTCAAATCTAAAAGGACTCCCAGATCGTTAACCTGAGTTAATCGTTCTAAAGCGTTCCCATAGAGAAAGTACATAGCCTGGTGAGGACTAGTTCGATAAAAGGACATGAGTTTACATTTCGATCCATTAAGCTTTAGGTTATTTGCAAAACACCAATTTTGAAATTTATCCAAATCGGATTGAAGTCTAGATTGGGCACTAGTGAATTTATACTGAAGACAAAGCTTAACGTCATCAGCGTACATAAGTACGAGTGAATCAGTTAAGGCAAGGGGCAAGTCATTAATAAAAAGTGTAAAAAGTAAGGGTCCAAGATGGCTTCCTTGAGGCACCCCAGATGTGACGCGGACTAGACGCGAGGTAACATCTTTAAAGAAGACACGTTGGGTTCTTCCAGATAAGTAGCTCGAAATCCAGATAAGGAGGTCAGTTGGGAATCCCAAAAGACTGAGTTTACTTATAAGAAGCGAATGGTCGACAGAGTCAAATGCTTTACTGAAGTCAGTGTAAATGACATCTGTTTGTAAGCCATTCCGGAACCCATCCGTGATAAAAGATGTTAGCTCCAGTAAGTTGGTAGTGGTGGAGCGGCGCTTCATGAAGCCATGCTGGCATGGAGATATTATTGAACTACATAGGTGTTGCAAATGTGGAGTGATAAGTTTTTCAAAAAGCTTCGGAATTGCTGACAATTTAGAAATGCCCCTATAATTGGCAGCGTCGGATTTTTTCCCTTTTTTATGAAGAGGAATAATGTAAGATTCCTTCCACATAAGGGGAAAGATCGAAGTCTCCAGCGAAAGATTAAAGAGTTTAAGGAGCGGTTTGCACAGAGCCTCGGCGCAGTTCTTCAGAACACAGCCTGGTACTCCATCGGGGCCTGGCGAATACACGGGCTTGACTTTAAGAAGACCCAATAACACACCACTTTGATCAAAAGAAGGGCAAAATATAAGGTTGGCTGATTGGATATTATAAGTGTAAGGCTGACCTGTACTGGTGCTAGGTGAGTATGTTGTTTGAAAAAACTGTGCAAAGAGATCGGCCATTGCCTGATCAGTGTTCGCATATGAGTTCTCAAACATAAGCATAGGAGGAGAAGATACATGTTTGCGCTTAGTGTTTACAAAGTTATAAAACTGCTTCGGATCCTGAGTAAACTGAATCCGGCAGCGGCGTATATAACTCCTATAACATTCAGCGTTATGCACGGTGAAATTGGACCGAGCTACTAAGTATCTTGAATAACTAACTGTACAGCCAGATATTTTATGTTTATTTAAAAGTCTATTCATAACGATCTTTAAATTTCCTAGGTGCCTTGTATACCAAGGCGGATTAATTGAAACGGACGGATATTTCCATGGCACGCAAACGTCGAAAAATTTATTCAAAGTATAATAAAATTTAATTAAGGCAATGTTTACATCTTCACATGCCAGTAGATTGGACCAATCAAATTCCAAAATTAACTTATTTAATTTCATAAAGTCAGCCTTACGAAAGAAACGAACTTTATGAGATTTAAGTGTAGGCTTAAGGCCAATTACGTTATTGTTTTCTATTAAAACCTCAAGAGTGGGATGATATGGATCCTCTGGGTTGGAAAGTGGTAAAGTTCTGGAAAGAGTAATTCCATCAGGATCAGAAACGAAACACAAGTCCAGCAGCCGACCTAAAGAATTTCTAACGTGGTTAATTTGCCCGAGTGACATGTCGAACATGCCCGCCGGGAAGTCATGGTGCGAATTCAGCAATAAAGACGGTGAATTTTTAACATTGGACCACCTGAGTTCTGGGATATTGAAGTCACCCAGAGCTACTAGCTGGTCACCATCAGACAGACGATCAAAAACAAACCTAATAGCGTCTAAATGTTGCCAGTATGTGGGCGGTTCGGACGAAGGGGGTACGTAGGAGCACGTAACGTATAATGATTTATCGGACAATATGATTTTAATGCAAAGAAATTCTATGTCACCAAACTCTTGTGATTTAATCTCTTCAGAAGCGAAATTGGAGTCTACAGAAATTAACACTCCTCCTCCCCTTCGCAGAGTTCTATCACGTCTAAAAGTGGTGTACTTACTTGGAAAAACTTCGGAGCTTAAGATCTCCGGCTTTAACCAAGTTTCTGTAAAGACTATAATGTGAGATGCAAAGAAAGAACTATCAGAATACAGTTTGGGAAGCTTACTTCGTAACCCTCTAGTATTCTGATAGGTAAGTGTTAGTGAAGGCATTAGTTTTTTGAAGCTGACGTGGAAGGTTGGTCAGTGGCTCTAACATGTGGGAGTTTCACTCCCACAGGTTTGGTCATTTTTTTCTTCACCGTACTTGGCTGATGTTCTTGGACGAAAATGTTCTCTGGCCAGAAACTGGCGGAACAAATCGTCTTGAACATCTGCGCGGGCACACGTATTTTGAAAGATGACGTATGCCTGGTGTAGTTATATTTAAATTTAGTTATATCTGCCACCTTTATGTCGGCTTTTGATTTGGCTTTGATGTAAGCCGAGAGATCAATCTCAGAAGTATCAGGGGCAAGCCGGGAAACAAATATGTGTTTCGATGGTGGGATCACCTGCAAGGGTTTTGGTGCCGCCGTAACGAGTATGGCAGCATCAGTTCGTACCGGGGGTCCGGAAGCTTGATTGCCCTGTTCGGTGACTTTTAAGGGGGTTTCAATTATTGGGTCTGGTGGTATCACTTGAAGCGATGCCACAGAGGACATATCGGAAAATTGCTCGTTTATGCTGAAATATTCGGAAACCGAATTTTTCCCAGGTCCGGCCCTTGGGGTGGCCAGAGATATGAGCGGCTGCATAGTTGTCGGCTGAATAGGCTGAAGACTTTTCGCCACGGGCACATCACTAAAAGCAGATTTCTTACGCTTTGGAGACTCATTTAGTAGTTGAAGACTACTAAACTGTGTATCTAGCGCACAGAGTTGGTCGTTGATTTTACGAAAACCGCTAACCAGCTCTTTAAATCCACTTTTAGTCTGTCTCATGAACGATCTCATTTCGTCCTGAACAGCACGACAACCGTCACAGCAAAAGTGGAGACCAGACCTACGTGAGATGGCATCCGAAACTGAGGCCGTGAACCCGGCACACTTAGCGTGTAAAACGTTTTCACATAGCCAGCAGTGGATGGTAGGCTGGGATGAAGAGATTGTCTTATTACAAGACTTCAAACCACAGACAAGTTTAAATTCCATTATGAATATATTATTTTTATTATTGACGTACCGTGAACCACCGTGCCAAAGAGTCGAAAAAGGGAGAATAAAGAGGGCGATTAGTGAGAGTTAGTATAAGAGCAAAGAATATAGATAAGAATCTAGTGTGAGACAAAAGAAGCAACACCGTAAAGGATGAAGAAGCAGAGCAGTGCTATGTTTGGAAGAATATTAATAATTTTATTATTTTACCTCCAAATATATCACTGCACACGCGAAGCGAATCGGATGTTTGGGATGAAAAGAATCGGGTTTATGTAAATAAATAAAAATAAACACCGGATTGTTTATAATTATTATAATAAATAAAGATTTTTCAAAACGCAGTGCGCACAAAAAAAAACACGTCCGTTCGCTTTAAGAAAAAGTGAGGAAGTCGATTTTCCCGGATTGAGTTTTTATTGTAGTGTTATTATTTTCTTTTGTTGTTTCTTTTTTATAGCGTAGAGTAAGTTTGGTACGTAGTCTTTTGTCGATTTTTACATGAATTGTATCTCATGTCTCATGTCTATTGTTTTGGCTATACTTTATCCTGATTATGGTATTCTAAGTCTATGTGGATGATTTCTCCTGGGTACTTAGGGAGGGGAGTTGGTTGGATTGCCCCCTTCGGTGGGTGTCAATCGTATTTGGACTCTCTACATGTTTGACAGGATTGGACTATTGCCTGAATTTTCTTTTGAGCTTGTGGGAAGAAATATTTTTTAAGAATTTGGATTTTGTTTTCGTTTGCGTCTTTGTGTGCCCTTTTATGTTCTAATGTAATGATCTGATTCTGGTTTGTTTCTGATGATAAATCTCCAACTTGATTACTAGTAAATATAACTTTGTAAGACTTGAAGTGCGTAGGATAAATAGTTTGTATTTTTCCCATTATTTCTTCTGAAGTTTAGATACCGTTGATAATTCTGGGATCTGATCGGACTCGAAGTATATTCATGATATATATTCATATATTCATATATTCATATATTCATATATTCATATATTCATATATTCATATATTCATATATTCATATATTCATATATTCATNGCCCGCCTTAATTACGAACTCTTCTGTTGTAAAGTTTTTTTGTTTTACAGTAAAAACTCGATTAAACAGGTATGTTTTGAGCTGCTCATGACAGTTTTGTGGGAGTAATAGTTTTATTTTATACATAAGTCCTTGCAGCCAGACTCGGTCAAATGCCTGGAATATGTCCAGAAATATAGCAGAATATAGCGGTTCGAATTTCAGATGTGATACGGTTCACCTGCTCTATGGTGCCATGCTTTTCTCGGAAGCCAAATTGAAGTTCAGGGATTATATTATTTGAAGTCATATAAGGCGTGATACGGAGCAGTAGAAGTTTCTCGAAAAGCTTTGATAAGCATGAAAGTATTGCTCTATATGAAGAGGCCAAAGCTTTGTCTTTCCCTGGTCTTATGTTTATGTGAGAGCTTATGTACTTTTTGTACCTAAGCCAGTTTGTCCTTTTTGATGTGAGATAAATTTGATTATTTTATAGTTCGGCATGTTGAAATAGGTGAAGAAGGACAACTGAATGGTCAGACGATAGGTCATCCAAAGATTCGGCTCGAATTATGCTTCGTGGAATTTTTCTAGTGATCGCAAAGTCAATTAGGTCTGGCTTCTTCCGTGGGTCTGCTGGCCAGTATGTAGGCCTTCCCGGTGATAGAAAGTCTAGTTTATTTTCTGGCTGTATCAAAGCGTTGTATAGTTGTCTACCCTTTGAATTAGTTAGGCGAGAGCCCCAGTGTGGGTGCTTGGCATTATAGTCGCCGCCTGCTATAAAGCAATCGGCTAGTGAATCAAAGAATTGCATAAACTCCATATCAGATATGCAGAAACGTGGTGGGCAGTATATTGCAGCCAGATTTAGATGACATCCCACGGCCTGAATTCGTATGGAAGTTGACTCCAAGGAATTTGTAGCAACTCGTTGAAGGGAATGGTGTTTTATGCGCTGCTTTATGAGGATCCCAGTTCCTTCATGAGCCTTCCCATCTGGATGATTTGTTGCATGAAATATATAGCCCGTCAGATAGAAGTTCTTTTTGTTCGTTAGATGAGTTTCGGAGAAAAGCATAATATCGATATTATTATCATCAAGAGATGTCTTAATGTCTACTCCAGGTGTAGTCAAAGATACTGTGGTGGTTTGGTGGTTAGTGTGATTGACAAACAAACGTTGTTGTAAGGGTTTTTTTGTATTCATACGATATTTTAGCTCTTTATAAACTGGGCATCACNTCCAATCCACACTGCCCGATCTGTAAAATCGTGGATACAGGGCCAAAACGTTGATGTCCTGGCGTGGCCGCCGTACTCTCCGGACTTAAATATAATAGAGAACGTGTGGGGATGGCTCTCGAGAAAAGTTTACGAGTCTGGAAAGCAGTATAGTACAAAATTGGAGCTCATCGACGGGATTAAAGAAGCTTGGTCTTCCATATCATTACAATACATTGAGAAATTGTACGAGTCACTTCCTAGCAGGATCTGTGAGGTCCTGGAAAATGGGGGCGGGACCACCCATTATTAATTTGATTAAAAAATAAGTAAATAATAAGATTAAGCATAAAACACTACTAGTTGTTAAGCATTAAGTGAAAATTCATTAAATTTAAGCAGGGGGCGCTAATCTGATGAAGCAAAATTAAATTCATATATTTGGTATACATTTTCTTTTCAAATAAATAAAATATTATTGTTATACTTATCATTATGTACCTTATCTTATTTTGAAGAATATTATTAAAAGTATCGTCAAAAAAAAGTTTTATGGCTTAGCCTTGATAGTTTGGATAATATTGGACATTACCCGAGAATGATCAGGGGGCGCTAATCTGATGACGCGCAGTGTATATTCGATATGAGCATGTCCGTCTGTTTCTACGCAAACTAGTCTCAGTTTTAAAGCTGTCGAGTTGAAACTTTGCCCTTCTTTCCTTTGCAGGCAGTATATAAGTCGGAACGGCCGGGATCGGTCGACTATATCCTATAGCTGCCATATAACTGTTTGATCGGAAATGCCATAACTTCGTTGTTTTTCAAGTTAGAAGGATGGGAGCTTCAATGGATTTCTCTTTGGGCAAAATAATTCGATACGCCAAATTTCATAAGGATCGGCCGACTATATACGATCCGCTATATATCTTATAATATAAGATGCGTGTCGCCACCTAGCGGACTGCGCCTCAACTGCTAGGGTATATAAACTTCGGCTCCGCCCGAAGTTAGCTTTCCTTTCTTGTTATTATATGGCGATGGAAAGTTTTCGAAGTTATACGCATCAGTGTTTTCTTTTAATAAAAAAATTTGGATTGAAATGCGTTGATCGGGGCTTCTACTAAGAATATTAAATTATGTGAGGAACTTTTGTCGCTGTGGATTGTAGAGTCTGAATGGATTCAATTAACTTCTGGTCGGGCTCTGGATAGGGCGTCTGCTACTACGTTAGCTATACCGGGCTTGTATTTAATCTCTGGGCTGTATTCGCCGATAATGGCTCTCCAGCGTTTAAGCTTGGCATTGTGATAATTTTCTTCCAATACGTGTATTCGGTCTTGTTTCCAGAAAAATCTCTAAGCGTCCGCGCTATGTCCGGTAATTTATCTAACTCGCCAATATTGTGGGCTAGTTTCCTTTTTATTATTTGGCCTGAAAAGTTTGAAAAGTCCTTGTTTGGATTAATGATTTTCTTAACCAACCCAGCTAGGTTCTCTTGAAGTATGTCCCTAATTTTGTCTTCAATGTCTTTTCCGTCAGTAGTTTCGAACTCTTCCTTACAGAAGACGAAGGTCCTGCAAGATTTCCCATCCTATCTACCAAATCTTGTTCAGTCATTTTAACATTTAAGGTTTTTAATGGATGATCGTTAATGGTCTTATGAGGGTTAATTGATCGGATGTCAAACGAATTATATTCATATATTTTATTTTTTTTTTTTTAATTCTAGTTTTAAATCTTCCTAAAGTGTTCAATCGGAACTTATGTTATTAATTTGTGTGTTTTGATTGGGATTTCCTTAACATTTTTTTTATATCCTTTTTAATATTATAAAACTTTTTCCTTTTTTTTCTAAATTTCTTTGTGAGTTTTTCCTCTTATTTTCGATTTGAGCTATTAATTTTTTGTTTGCGTTTTTAATCAAGGTTTCTTATAAATTTTTCTGGTTTCAAATATTTCCTAACTAGCTTACATTAAAATCATTTCGGCGTGCTATCGTGACGATAGGTTTCCTCCTGTGCGTGGGTCTACTACGGAGCCTCCTCTATACGTGGATCACGTTCCCTCTGAACGGGTACTGAAGGGATCATGGCGATAAAAATTGGATCCTGGTTTTTCCGCTAGGTTAAATTCCTTTAGGAGTGCGGTGTATCGTTTTTTTAACGGCACTTTTGCACTTCCGATTCGCGGTGTTTGGTGTTTTCTTAATTAAACGAAGATATAGCCGAACGTCGGGATTTTTTTTACCGATCTGAACGAGATTCGGAACTTGTATCCTTTCGCGGTTTTTCACCAGCTCCCTGCTCGGGCGCCAGTTAAAAAGATTTTGTTAATGTTCTTTTAAAAATAAGAAATTATTTTTTTTTACATTTCGTTTATTTGAGGTTCGGATTAGAACTGACAATTATGATTCTTATTATTAATAATTACACCTAAACGTCGATCCATCGCTGCCGCGATCTCGGTCGAGGTTGCTGCCGCTGCTGGCGTCCCTCGATGTCATTGGTAGCTGATGTTGTTGCTGTAACTTAAGTCCATGTCTTCGTTGCTAATTGGTCAATGCGAGTGCATTGTGTTGTTGGTGGATGCACTTGAGATTAAGTTCAGTGAGCTTGCCAAATATTTGGGTGTTTTCTTTCTTTTGGCTTTCCCACGATCGCAAGCATAATCAATGCTCACTCAGCGCACGTGTCTTTCGATCCATGTGACCCTTATTGGTGCCACGGCATCATATTGCATCCGGTGCACGGTGCACTCAATGCGGTTGTGTAAACTCTTTTGCAGTTTTTATTAAGAACTTATGCGCGTGTGGCTGGACTTGGCGTTTTATTAGCTAATTCAAGATTATTTAGTATTTGACATTTTAGGTGTTAACTTATATATATATGTATGAATTCTTATACGCGTCGAATGCACTTGCAAGTGGAACGGATGTGTGTATCTTCTAAATAGCAGACCGGATAAGATTTGACGGTCTTATTGTATGTTTATTTATTTATTTACATTAATAAAGATAACGATTTATGAATAAAAAATGGTTGTTTTGCTTGGTTAAACAATGCGTAAAACGTAAAAAAATATATTCGCAATGGTTAGATTTTATTGTTAGTTTTTTTTAAGTTGAACATTTTTTGAATCTTCTCTTAAATATGAGATTAACAATAAGTCAAAATTCGTTGATTGCAGTCGTCGCATGCAGACGTGTTTTTTTTTTATTGTGCTCCGGGAAAAATATTCAATAAAATCATAAAAGTGCAGTGACTGCTCTAAGAAATCTACAATAACGCGAAAAGACGCTTTTTGCGATGAAATCGCTAATGTTTATATTTATTAATTAATTAATTAATTAATATAAAACACAACACTTAAAACTCAAACTAAATCAACCTCGACTGCAATGAGCTCAAACGACGTTCGCACACAACGTCAACGTGAGCTAGACGAGAGNAACAATAAGTTTATGAATCCTAACATTAAAATTAAACTAACAGCAAACTAAGACTGCATTCTGGTTGCGCGTCCAAGTCGGTGCAACAATAGCTTTGGTGGTTGGAGTTCAACAATAGCTTGGTAAAGTACTTTTCCTTCTGTTCTGCGATCACTTCTTTGACTGGTAGAATGTTTATGCCGCGATGTATGTTTTTGTTGCGAAGGTATCTAGGTGCCCCGGTGATTGTTCTTGTGGCATCTGATCTGCTGGTATTCTCCCATAACTGGAAGCCGTACATCCATATAGGTTTTAGTACCGAGTTATACAGCAGGACTTTATACTCAAGGCTAAGGGGAGACCGAGGTTTTAGCTTTAGGTGTGTTCTTTTGTTAAAATGTGCCGGCGCCATGTGAGTCTTCTGTCGAGGGTACTCCTAAATATGTCACTTGCGAGAGTGGAGTGTTGTTTAACATACGCGGCAGTTTGCCTGTTCAGGGTGAACGTAACATGCTTGCAATTTTTGTACATCGACCAGAAGTGAAGCTAGCTGCGCAGTTGCTTGCATCGGGTATTTTAAGCGGCTAGTCGTGGTGTTAGTCGTGTGCTTGTCAGGATGTCTGCTATGTAGAGGACCCTAGCACGCTGCCTTGAGGAACTCCAGCTCCTATAGTGAAATCATCAGTTGCAGCAGTGTAACACCTCACAGCAAATTTTGTGTCGTAAAAGTTGTAAAAGATTGTGGTTGATGTGGTGAGCCGTGTCTTGATCTTGTACATTAAACCTTTTAGCTAGACTCTATCAAATGCTTGAGAGACGTCTAAAAATATGGCAGTACATTACTCTGGTTTTTCGAACGCGTTCCAAATTTCTTATGTTATCCGGTTGACCTTCTCAATTTTTTCGTGCTTTTCACGAAACCCAAATTGATGTGACGGGATTCCTTTCTGGATTCTTAGATATGTGTTTATCGTAGTCAATACGCATATTTCAAAGGGCTTAGATAAACAAGAAAGTAGGCTTTTAGGTCTATATGACTTTGGGATTGTGTGACTTTTCCCGGCTATTATTATTATAATTGACTTTTTCCATCTTACTGGAAAAGCCCAAGTTCTGCGATGGCATTGAAAAGCTGGGTGATTGTGCAAAAATTTTAGAAGTAATGAGTTATGAGCCCGTGGATTTTCTCGGATTCAGTTGATTTTTGATGATGTTAGCGATTTTGTTTGGGCGAAATTTAATTAGCTCATGCTCAAGCTGAGGCTCATATGGTAAAGTCGGTAAACGCACTAGTGACAGGATTTGTTTGGAAGACATTTTTTAAGGTCGTTTGCAAAAGTTCTGGCTCTGTCTGCATCGCTGCGCGCCCAGCTGGCTGTGGGGTTTATAATAGGCATCACAGTTTCGTTCGGTGAGCTCAGAGTTGGGTGAACTCTCCATGGTGAGTGTTTTGTACTAGAAGTTGACAATTGCTTCCTTTAAAGCTTAAGTAAGTTGGCGTGAGGCGTGTTAAGCTTTGCTTGACAGATGGTGATCTGTGAAGTTGCCACTCTCGACCTAAGCTTTTCGAAGACGAGCTGTTCGATTTGTAAATTTGTCTTCTTTGTGTATTTCTAATTTAAGATGTTCAAGCTCGAGCTGAAGAGACGAGTACAGACTCTATTGAATTAACGAAACTGTCTACGTTGGCTTCATCGTTGAGGTAAGTGCTTAGCTCAATGTGTGAACTAATATACTTTTTGATCCTGCTGAGCATCGTGTTCTCGGTATGCTGGTTGCAGAAATGAACTTTTTGAGGCAAGGGTAGCAAGTGCCGATTTTAAAGCGCTTGCGTATGTCACATTTTTGTCAGAGTTTATGCGTCCTACTGAGGATCTAGACGCAGTCGAGAAGAACACTTCATGGTTTGAGGTTGCGAACTGTTTATTTTGGGTGCGGGAAATAATTCTTCTCTGGGGGATCCGACTTTTCAGCTCCTTGTAGACTGAGCAACCTCTATAGTTAGCAGTGTGGTTGCCGCACTTTTTCGAGTTGAGGTCATCTTTGCTCGCTGGGCAGTGTTCGGTGTTATGAAGCTCTCCACACATTACACACATCGGGCTTAGTTTACAGTATGACCTCGTATGGCCATTTTCTTTGCAGCTCGCATATTGTACCCGGCCATTTCGTTTGTGCGGATCCTCAACTGTAATTCTGCGTTGCAGCAAAAACTGAAGAGCGCTCTTCGGTTGCAGAGACATCGATGGTATCGGGGGAGCAAGAACGCGCCCTCTCGCTCGCTAAAAATGTTGTCCTTTTTGTTCAACACAATCGCAGATATATTGTTTTACAAAAGCTACAACATTTAACTAATGAAAAACACCGGCAATTTTGAAATCGGTTTAAAAAAACCCGTTCAGGAATTTTTTGGCGCAAAAAAGTCCCGAAAAACGTTTTTTTAACCATAAATCAAGATTTTGAGGGTGTTACAAATATTTCAAACATGGTTTTGTGATATACTCGACCCAATAAACAATTCCTACTATGTCACTTCAAAAGTTCATTCACTTTTGTTTTTTTTGTAACACTGTGTAATTATTATTTATCCCGTGAAGGGCAGTCGGGCGGAGTCGCTTCAAAAAATTATTATCTTGCGGTGCGTAAAGTCTGGCCTTAGAGTGTTATCGGAAATAAAAAAATTGAATTGATTGAAATTGAATTGAAAAAGCGTTGGTTCATCCGCAAGTATTTATTGTATTAAAGATGTGTGCAAAATTTTATTTAGATCCGAGCATTACTTTTTGAGTTACGTTACGCACCGACTTGAAAAAGTTGTTTTGAGAAAAACGCGTCTAAAGTTTTAAAAGCAATCGAAAGTATATGGGGAGAAAGTAACTAGAAAATCGGTATCTCAGCGAGCTTTAGTCCGATCGACATAAAACTTTCACAGGATATTCCTCAGATATTGTTCTATTATATAAAAAATTTTTGAAAAAAATTTTTTTTTGAAGTCTCAAACCATCCTGCCCTCTTAAGTCGCTCAACTGATTTTTGGCTCCAACGAAATTGGTGGCGTTGTCGGACCAGATCTGTCGAGGCTTCTTCCTGATAGAAATAAACCTCCTCAGTGCATGCAGAAAGGCAGCGGTGGACAGATCCCTCACCAGCTCTAAATGGATGACCGTTGTCGTGAAACAAATGAAGACGCTAATGTAACATTTTATGGGAGCCTTGTTGCGAACCTCCAAAGAATTATAGAAGAAAGGACCGCAAAAATCGATGCCGGTTACATCGAAGACTTGATAACCGTCCACTCTCTCCTTCGGAAGATCGTCCATTACATCTCACACATTTATTTGACGCCTTGAGCACAGTTTTTCTCCAATCGGCCAATACTGAGAACGTATCATCGTCAATAACGATCGAGGTCCAGCGTGCAGGTTGTGCTCATGAAAGCTAAGGATTATGCTTCGCGTTACCGGATGGCTCCTGGGAAAAATTACTGGGTGACGACCATCGTAATCCAAGGATGAATTCTTAAGACGCCCGTCTACTCGAAGCAATCCAAACTGATCCAAAAAGGGGAATAACGAAGCCAGCGAACTGAAGGAGGCAAGCATTCCCTTTGTCTGCAACGTCCTTATTTCATCACCCAAATGAGCGCCCACAAAAGCATACGAGTCCCCTCCTTGAGATCATGAACGGTAATTCCTTTATGCTGAACCCGTCTGCCAAACTTATAGACGTACGAAAAAACTTGCTGAAGAGCTGGAAAGGAGTTAAGTGCTCTTGGGTCTTTAACAGATAGGGCGGCCCCTGACACCTGGATCCGATCAACTCAGTAGGAAGGGCTCCACAAGACTAGATATCTGCTTGATTTTTCAACGTAGGCACATATCGCCACTCCATGGAACTCGTCAGATTTTGGATGGTTGACACGCGATTAGCGACAAAAACGTTAAACCTGGCAGACTCATCTCGAATCGACGATAACACGGCTGAAGAGCACCAACAAAAATACTTCCCTTTGTAAGCGCCTAGACTGTGAACCTCTGCCATCAATCTCGTCAACAACTCAGCTCCAGCCAGCTCCAACTTCGGCGATACTCGAGACTTCGCACATAGAAGGCGGCTCTCAGCCCCTGGCGACCTGGAAACTATGTAGTTACATGCTCCGTATGCTTCAATGTTGGCGTTTAAAAATCCATGAATCTCCGCGAGTGCTCCAGACGTAAGTGCCAGCCGACAAAATTCTGCACGTTGGGTGTGACTGAAGCTCCGGCAGATCTCCTGCCACTCAGTGTAAAAACCCTGAGGTAAGCTTTCATCCCAAGAAAGATGCTCTTGGCACAGCTTCTGCAAGAATATTTTTGCTTTACTAACAACTGGACCAACAAGGCCCAGCGGATCGTATAACCGCGCTATTGATGATAGGACAGAACGTCGAGACGGCTTCGAAGTGGACTGAAGAGCAAAAAACGAAAGCAGCAGCTGATCAGTGGAAGGATGCCGAGCCAATCCTAACGTTTTCCGAAGTTGCTGCCATCATCAAAAGTTAGATAAGACTCCCGATCCTCTTTAGGTACGCCGTCCAACACGCTAGGGATATTGGAGCACCATTTCTGCAGCTGAAATTCGCCCTTAGACAAGAGCGCTGAAATCTGCCCTAAAATGCCAACAACCTTCTCCTTGGAGCTGCCACCAGAACTAAGATCATCGACCCACTGGAAAGTCTTCCACCTCGTCCTAGATAGATAGATAGATAGAACGCAGGCTTTGTTCCATATGTAACAGTGTCCAATTTATATGTTTGTAGCTCCTCCAGAGGGAAATCTCGCCACAGAATTCACTGTAGGAAGCTGTCAGACGACGCCATCCTCACACAATGGTACATCTTACAAATGTCGCCAGTCAGCGCAACCGGATGCGAATGAAACCTCAGCAGGATGTGAAAAAGCTTAGGTTGGATGACCGGCCCAGCCATTAATATGTCATTCAGAGAATAACCGGAGGTGGAAACAGCGGTACCGTCGAACACCTCTCTAAGTTTCGTCGTGGTGCTGTCCTTCTTAAGCACACAGTGATGTGGCAGAAAATATGGGCAATTTCGATGCAACTCCGGCGGAACCAGAAACATATGACCTAGGTTAAGGTACTCCTTTATAAAGGCCGAATACTAAGCCCGCCTCCATAAACAACCCAACCGAGCCGAGTTTTTTTGGATTGAGCGCAAACCAGGAGACAAATGAATTTGCCCGACACAAAGCAGCTCGTAAAATAATCCAGCTCCAATTAGCAAATCAACTCGCTGCGGCTGGTGAAAATGAGGATCTGCTAGCTTTACATTGGCGGGAATTTTCCAAGAGCTGACGTCCAATGCAAAATTGGGCTGAAGGTCAGTGATGTTGGAGGCTACGATCGCAGTTACTTGCGCCGAGTAGTCAGATCATTGGGATTGCAAGCTGACTTGCACAGAAAATCCATCGGTAGAAAACCCTGCGTCACCTATGCCGGATACAGAAACCGGAGACCTTATCTTCCGCAGCTGCAGCTGGTTCGCGAGTCTCGAAATGACTAGATGCACCTGCGAACCAGAATCGAGCACCGCTCGGCAGGGCAGTAGAACTCCGGAGCGGTTTCTGAATTGACGGGAGCGGACGTTGACCGAGAAACAGCGGCGCTAGATGCAGAAACCTTGGGAGAGGAGTGTTGGCCTTGAGCTGGTGAATTGCCACCAAAATGGAGCAAAATATGATGCCTGCGTCCACAAGCACGGCAGCTTGACGAATTGCAATGCTGAGATAGGTGCCCAGCTCCAAGGCACTTCCGGCATAAAGCCAATCGCCTAACTTCGCCTAAACGATCCTCAGGCGACAAGCTTAAAAACCTTGGGCAGGAGTTTATTATGTGAGAATGGCCATCACAAATCATGCATGCGAAAGAGTTGGTAATCACGAATGCAGAGTTACCTGTATGAAAAGGTCTACGCCGTCCTACCGCAAGGTTTGGTGCATACGATGTCGGCAAATCCATGCTCTCCAAAGTCCGGCATCTCTGCTTAAGAAAACTGGCGATTGGCTCCCACGTTGGGATTCAATCCAAGGAATCCGATTCAGATTGCATTTCCTTCCACTTAGACTGCGTGACATCATCAACCTTCTGCAAAAGCACTTGGATTATGATGCAGCTAACAATCTGCTTTGTTGTGCCCATGCTTGCCAGGGCTCGAATATGCGAATTAAATTTTTCCGAAAGCTCGCGAAGCCTCGTCGCCGATGCGGATTCTACGGCCCTCAGATTTATTATCTGATTAACATGAGCTTGAAAAATGAGCCTGCGATTACTAAACCTTTTGTTTAGCACCTCCAATGCGACGTGATAATTTTTGTCCGTGAGCTCCAACGATCGAACAGTCTCCAAGGCAGATTCACGAAGGCAGGGCCGCAACCGTTGAAGCATCTAGACCCGACTCATTAGTCGGGTGGTAGTGGGTTTGTGTCCACCATGATCGAGAACAGTGACCGAAATTTAAGCCACTCCGCATATCCTCCACTAAAAGTGGGTAGTGGCAGTGGCGGCAAAGCCTGAAAGGTTTTGCAAACGACGCATCGAAATTGGTGGCAGAAGATGCGTTGATCAGCGTCGAACTCGCCGGCAACAAACTGGAGCGCCGCATAATCTCCTGATCCACGATGAATCGTGCCTCCCTCGCCGCATCGTTGAAGTTGACGCGCAGATCGCTCCTGAGTTCTGTAATATCCATCTCGGACAGCTCATTGTGTGTGCTCTTGAAATCCGCAACGATTCCCTCCAATTCGCTGAGCCGCACATTTAACATCGCCTCCGGAAATGTCTCCACTGATTTCAAGGAGGACAACAATCCTTATTTTCGTTTATTTATTGTCAGCTCACGACCCACTGTGCAACTTCTATAAAACGGAGTAAAATATGTATGAGCGATTGTAGAACTCTGCAAACAGCGTATGTATGTATTTCAACAGATGCTAATATTTCGCGCACAAATCACAAACCGAATAATGTTTTTTAATTTGTTTTTGTTTATATATTTTAAGCAGCGCAGCTCAAATTTTCAACGGAAAATATTTTAGCAAATTAATTTCCTAAGCACAATCACGTCGGGGTTCACCAAATGTTCAGTTACCGAGCGATTTCGGGAGCTTTATGTTTGTGTTCTAAATATTGCCTTTAATAAAAACAAGCACAGTTCGATTTATAGATATTGATACAATTTATTTAATTGTTTTGGCGTTTCTACAAATGATATATTTACATATGTGACTGAGTAGGGTTGACGACCGAATTAGAATATTGACGCGGGAGCGCGTCCCAACGCTTGATGCTGCGGAGCGACCGAGAGATCCCGCGAGAGAGCAAGACACACGCTAGCGCATGACGGCAGATGCAGGTGACACGTCCGTCCGCTTTAAGATAAAGAGAGGAAGTGATTATAGATCCTTTTAATACATACATATAAAGATCAGTTTTACCGCAAAACAACCTTCTTGATGATGCGCCTCTCAGCGACTGAACACCCAAAAACGTTCAAAGAGATTTTCAGGGTAAGAATTTAAGTAAGATTCTCTCAGGGGCTCCGGGGTCTGTAAAAGAAAATTTTGCGCCCATATTCGTTATATGAAATAAGAAGTCTATATATTGTAAGGTTAGTGACTATATCTGGTGCTTTTTATTTGGTACATTTGAGTTTTTTAAGTTAGAAAGATGGGACTTGGTGCAGATTCCATTTTGGGCAATCTAATCCGATCTGAATTTCATAAGGATCGGCCGACTATGTCGTATAGCTGCCATATAACTGAACGATACAAAATGGCACAACCTTGCTCTCTGCAAGGGTATAATAATGAATTCAACATTTTGTCATATGAACTTGAAGTAATATAAGCCAAAGTATTTTCATGTGGTGGCATAAATATTTTGACAAGTACCTTTTAATATAAATAACAAAGTTTCTTTCATATATATACAATAAGAGAAAGCTAACTTCGGGCGGAGCCGAAGTTGATATACCCTTGCAGTTGTGCCATTTCCGATCGTTCAGTTATATGGCGGCTATTGGCAAATCAGATTATTTTTTCCAAAATGGAATCTGTACCAAGTCCCATCTTACTGACTTAAGGGGGCATGCGCACTTGTAACTTTCAAAAAATCTATTTTTTTTCATTTTCTTAAAGTGTATATATTTAGAAATGTGTTCACAAAATTTTAAAATGATCCGGTTAAAATTCATTGAGATAAACATGTTTAAAGGTAAGGGCGTCCGGTTTATCTAATAGTGAGTTAAAACTTTAAACACGTTTTTCTCAAAACTACGTTTTTGAAGTCGGTGACCACTCTTACTCGAAAACTAGTGACCCGATTGTCTTGAAATTTAGCATGCTTTTTTAATACATTTTAATCTAGTACTTTGATTTGAAATTTGATATGAAATTTGGCATATCGAATTATTTTGCCCAAAGAGGAATCCATTCCCAATCTTTTAACTTGAAAAACAAGCAAGTTATGACATTTCTGATAAATCAGTTATATGGTAGCTAAAGACGGCCGATCCTTATGAAATTTGGCAAATCAGATAGTTTTGTTCAGAATATAAATAAATATAGAAAGAAAAACACCAAAGTTATGACAATTCCGATCGTTCTATGACAGCTATAGGATATAGTCGGCCGATCCTTATGCAATTTTGTACATAAGATATTTTGGTCAAATGTATGTGTGAAAAGTCTCAACCCTCTAACTTAAAAAACACCAAAGTTATGGCATTTCCGATCAATCAGTTATATGGCAGCTATAGGATATAGGCGACCGATCCCAGCCGTTCCGACTTATATACTACCTGCAAAGGAAAAAAGGGTGTGTGCAAAGTTTCAACTCGATAGCTCTAAAACTGAGGGACTAGTTTGCGTAGAAACAGACAGACAGACAGACGGACCGACGGACAGACGGACATGCTCATATCGACTCAAGAGGTGATCCTGATCAAGAATATATATACTTTATAGAGTCGGAAATGTCTCCTTCAATGCGTTGCACACTTTTGACCAAAATTATAATACAAGGGTATAAAACGGAAAGGAAAAAAGAATGTAGTAAAAAATATAATTTCCGTTGGTTGAAATACCTTTATAATTGCGCCGTGGCACTGAATCGATTAAATTTTGGATGATGGTATACCTTTTCAAAGGGAAGTGATCTCAGAAATGGTCTCTTCTCTGGTTTTATTCAACGATACTGTTCTTTTGCGTTTCATTCATAAGAGGCCAGACTTTTTTAGTTATATTTAAATCTGGACTTTTTTTTGGCAAACTTGCCGCCTTTCTACCTTTATACTATTACTAGTAGTCTTACAAATTATTTTTATACCCTTGCAGAGGGTATTACAATTTTTTGGTCAAATGTGTGCAACGCAGTGAAGGAGACATCTCTGACCCTATAAAGTATATATATTCCTGATCAGGATCACCTCCTGAGTCGATATAAGCATGTCCGTCTGTCTGTCGGTTTCTACGCAAACTAGTCTCTCAGTTTTAAAGCTATCGAGTTGAAACATTGCACACATTCTTTTTTCCCTTGCAGATAGTACATAAGTCGGAACGGCCGAGATCGGTCGACTATATCCTATAGCTTCCATATAACTGATTGATCGGAAATGCTATAACTTTGGTGTTTTTTAACAGGACTTTCCACACATGTTATATTTGACCAAAATATCTTATGTACAAAATTTTATAAGGATCGGCCGACTATATCCTATAGCTGTCATAGAACGATCGGAATTGGCATAACTTTGTTGTTTTTTAAGTTAGAAAGATGGGACTTGGAACAGATTCTATTTTAGATCTCATTTGCCAAATTTCATAAGGATCGGCCGACTATATACGATCCGCTATATATCTAATAATATAAGATGCGTGGCGCCACCTAGCGGACTGCGACTCAACTGCAGGGATATATCAACTTTGGCTCCGCCCGAAGTTAGCTTTCCTTTCTTGTTTTTATTAATTATGCTCGAAAAAGCTTTCATCTGTTTATAGAACGCTTCTCCAGAACTCCTTTGGATATGGGGATATTCTGTTGCAAAAGACAGTCTTTTAAGCTGTTTTTCTTTCGTTATATATGGTACGTCCTTGGCTTTAAGTCTTAAAATCACATTCTTTTAATCGTCGACGGACTGTTCGCTCACAAATTGGGGTCTAAGCTTAAATTCCCTTTAAATTCACTGAGTTCTATTTTTCGCTTAGAACCTGATCTTAAATTTTGCATGTCGTCATGCATTTTAAACTTTTGAATTTGGTAGTACAGAGTTTGACACGACACATTAAACTTATTGGCAATGTCTTTGACTGGTCTTCCAGCGTTAAACTGTGCTACCATTGAAGATCTGGTAACCAATCTTAGCGCCGCCGTATTACCTATTTTACCCGTTTTACTAAGGTTAGTTGCTGGTCAATGAGTCCCACCAGGTGATCATCTACCCCAGGAGTTCTCAGGATGCTGGTTATCGGCTCGGGAGAATGTTGTTGAAGGCTCCTTCTATGTCCAGAAAGGCTACCAGGGCGTATCTCTTTTAAGAAAATGCTTTTTCTATTTTGAAAATGATTTACACTTGAGGATTACACGTGGGATTTACACTTTTTATAAGCATGCTGTGCATCCGAGATTTTGGTTGGGTTAAGATCTTAGGCATAGGCCTATGATTCTTTCTAGCGTTTTAAGTAGGAAGGATAAGAGACTGATAAGTCTGAAATCATTTGGGATCGTATGTGATGGTTTGCCCGCTTTGAGTATGAAGATGATTCGCGATTTGAGCGGATTTCTTTCTTTCTGGAGAAAGGGAGTTTCTAGCAGTGTGGCTAGAGATCCCTCACTTGTATTGGTCCAAGTGCCGTCTTCTTTTTTGAGATAGCCGAGAGTTGTGGCTGATTGGGATAGAATTTTCGCAAGCCTTGCAGCTTGGGCTATACTTTCGATGTCTGAGCAGAAGGAGTTCCATGAGGAGCGCTTTGCTTTGCGGATGGACTTTTTATATAAGGCCAAATGGGGGCCTTACATAAGGCTTACATAAGGCTTATAAGGCTCAA
>JAJJHT010016151.1:246593-312324 GCA_021223865.1 Drosophila pandora | reverse complement strand
AGGTCAACAGTAACCAGATAGCAGTGGGGATAGTTTGGGACTCCAAGGTAGCTGCCGCATTGGGTTCGTTTTTGTAATTATGGAGCAAAAATTTGCAAAGGTGCTTTTTAGCTGGAATGCAGGCTGTAATTTTACCTTCAGTGTTAGCTACTTATAAGTTGTACTCCTTGGTCAATAGTCCAGAAATCCTACCTCCTGCTATCCATAGTTCCTGGACTAGGACTATATCGACTCCATACTCAGCCAGATAGAGCAGCTGTGCAACTGAGGCTGTCTTAAAATGGTGGAGGTTTATCTGCAGAATCTGTAAGGACATTCAGATGTCCTTGAACTATGTCCTAACTCCACCATTGTGATCTCCGCCCCCTCGTCGTTGGAGATGTCTTCATCGATGACCCGACTAGCAGCCATCCTGGGGAGCACCTACGCATCCGTGCTGTAGCCGTTCTCGATATCTGAGGCATTTAACTCTGAGACCAGTTCCTCCTGAGTTGTGGCCTGTTTCGCTCGGTCCCTTGCCTTCGGAACTTCCATCTCTTCCTCCTTCGCCACATGCCAGTCCGTCGTTGCCAGTCCGCACCTCTGCAACATTATAAGGATCTGGCTCGGTTCCTTTCTAGAGGCCGGGATCCAGATCCTTGCTCAAGGCATACAAGGAGGTCTCACCAGCTTAGCGCAACAAGCTTGGCGTCCTTATAGACCTCCTCCAGCTCTTCTACCGCCGTCTTGTACAGCTCTGCAGACCTATCGTCATCGCAGATCTATCACCTTGACGCTGCTTTGGAACCACACGTCTTTGCAGAAAGGATGGGGGCTGCTAGGGCAGCTTCTACCCATCTCCACTTATCCCTTGGGACTTCACCGTCGGGGTTACCCCTGTCGATAACCCTGAGCCAAATGCGGCTTTTTACGATCTCTGCGAAGAAACCGCTTTGGCTGTGTGCGCAATCGCTTCGCTGTTGGTCCTCTCGGCACATCCTGGGATCTCGTCCTTTTGGATGTGGTTTTGGCTAGGGGTCGGAGCTGGGGGTCTCGGCGTCTTGCAATATTCTGAAAGGACTCCTTTGGCCCATTTCACCTTCTTGGTGGTGCGGAGGTTATCTCCGATTTGGCTCTACCGTGGCTGCGAAGAATCTGTCCATCAGTTCTGATTTCGGCGTAAGTGTATTTATTTTGGCTAAGTTTGCCAGCCGCTTCCGGTTCGTTGCCCTTTCCCGCACCTGCAACAGGCATCAACCTCAGGGTTAAAAGGGGGCAAAGTTCTGGAAAGAGCTATTCCATCTGAATCTGGACACAAGTCGTCTGAATGAATGTTTAGCGTGGTTATTTTTGACCGAGTGACATTTTAAACGTGCTCCCTGGGAAGTCGTGTTAAGTCATAAATTATATAAATTAAAATTATATGACTCATAATGAAGGTGAGCTATCAACATTATACCACATGAGCTCTGAGAATATTAAAGTCACCTAGAGCTACCAGCTGGTGGCTTTAAAGTTGTCTACTTACTTGGAAAAACTTGGGAGCTAAAGATCTCCATCTTTAAGAAACAAAAAATCAAAGTCCGAAAAACAAATTTAGATGTTTCGATGGTTGGATAACTAACATTTGGTGTCGCAGTTACTAATACTGCAACATAAGTCGGTAGGGGGGCAAGTAAAATTATAAAGTGAAATGTTCTTACGTCTCTATGGAATACTCATTCATTGCCTATTTAAACATTGAATATTTGTCTCAAATATCGGCCGATTAGCTTGATCAGACATGTTTTGGAAACGTCAAAACAGTAAAATTTTTACAATAATTTACTCAAAGCATATAGTCAAAGCAGTTAGTTGTGCGCGCATTGGCGACGTCAAATTTATAGTGTTTGTTTTTTCGTTTTTTTTTTTTCTTTTCAATACAAGACATAGAAAAAGAGATAGACATGGATTAATTATTATATATGTAGAGCTATCAAAGTTTTGATAGCGGCCGAATTAATAAGACGAGGTTCAATTTATATATTCAATTTATTGAGAGCTAATTTCGCTCAATAAAACAAAATAGCGGCCCGTCAATAACAACTCCAAAAATATGCAAAAAGAAGAGCGGTGGGTTTTTTTTTGGAGATCCCGACTCCTTGATTTTGTTTTTATTGTCTTTATCGCGATAACGAAGCTTTTAATATATCGTTTATATCTGGAAAAAGTCGATTACTCAAGATATAGTCCGATAAGCAGAGCTACCGATGGTGCTGGCTGTGAAGCTAAGGTACATATTCATGGCATTACATAAACTTATTGGGTTGCGGATTTGCTTTTTGTAGTTTGCGAACAAAAAAATAAATATAAATAATGCATTTAATTTTATTGAAGAGGGGCATTTCAGGCGACACGAGCGCTAACTAATATACATCTGTATAATAATTTGATCATCCTCGCTTGCAACATATGCATGTATAAACAAGAAAGGAAAGCTAAAGCCGAAGAGAGCCAAAGTTTATATACCCTTGCAGTTGAGTTGCAGTCCGCTAGGAGGCGCCACGCATCTTATATTATTAGATATATAACGGATCGTATATAGTCTGCCGATCCTTATGAAATTCGACATATCGAATTATTTTGTCCAAAGAGGAACCCATTAAAAATTCCATCCTCCTAATTTGAAAAACAACGAAGTTATGGCATTTCCGATTAATCAATTATTCGGATACCCAAAATGAGGGTATTATAATTTTGGTCAAAAGTGTGCAACGCAACGCGTGAAGGAGACATCTCCGACGTATAAAGTATATGTATTCTTTATCAGGATCACCTCCTGAGTCGATATAAGCATGTCCGTCTGACCGTCTGTCCGTCTGTCTGTTTCTACGCAAACTAGTCTCTCAGTTTAACAGCTATTGAGTTGAAACTTTGCACACATCCTTCTTTTGTTTTGCAGTCAGTATATAGGCTGGAACGGCCGGGATCGGTCGACTATATCCTATAGCTGCCATATAACTGATTGATCGGAAATGCAATAACTTTGGTGTTTTTTAAGTTAGAGGGTTGCGACTTGGTACAGATTTTATTTTTTAAAAAAATAATCTGAATTGCCGAATTTCATAAGGATCGGCCGACTATATCTTATAGCTGCCATATAACTGAACGATCGGTATTGGCATAACTTTGGTGTCTTTCAAGCTAGAATGATGGGACTTTCTACGGATTCCATGTTGGGCAATCTCATTTGTTCTGCCAAATTTCATCAGGATCGGCCGACTATATCCTATAGCGGCCATATGGCTGAACGATCGGAAATGGCACAACCTAAACTGCAAGGGTATATCAACTTCGGCTCCGCCCGAAGTTAGCTTTGCTTTCTTGTTTAAACACATATTACATTTTACCTCACCAAAATTGATATCACATATTTTGGGCGTGGCATGAGGGTTCGCCAACGATATATTTGATTTAATCTAGTACTCTTAACACGTAGAAACTACAGGTACTATGAGTACCTAAATATAAGGTACTCTATGGCAAACGAATTTCCCAAATATATGTATACATAGCTACATTTCATTTATTATTATACCCTTGCAGAGGGTATTATAATTTTAATCAAAAAAGTGTGTTGAGCGTTCAGAGTTTTGATAGCGACCAAATTAGAGAAGAGATTCAATTGTTTATTTCCAATTTATTGAGCTAATTTCGCACAGTAAAACAAATTGCGGCCGGTCAACCCAAAAAACCCAAAAAAACAACAAGAAGAACCGCTTTGGCGCAGAAGCTCTTCCAAAGCTCCCAAAAGCGCATGCGCTACAAAATGACAACAAAGTGCATGCGAATCTGGGAGACAAAAGAGAAGATTAAATGCAGCTGCAGATAAAAAAATTACCAGTATTCTAATTAGCCTATCTGGTGGCTGCTTAGCCCAACATCCTCCCCCCTATTGAAGGGTGGGCCTTCAATAAGAATTTTGGAAGGGCAGCAGACACATCTTTTAAGGGATATTCCACGGGTTGCGTAGTTTCATTAAGAAGATTAAGAACTCTCAGGGCGAAAAAGGCACACCAACTTCTTCCAAACCCTTGACCATGCATTGCTCCCCCCAATACACCAATGCGGCAATCGAGTTCTCCTAACGAGTGCAGGGAGTCCGGAACGTTGATTCTTCTCCTCTTCTTCTGCATAGGGCAATCCAGCCTCCCGCGATAGTCCATTGCGTCCAGAAAGCACCCATCCAAATAGTGTATTTTGGGCAACTGGGAGGCAGTGACCTAATTGGATTTGGCCAACTGACAATAGTTGAAGAACAGGCTGACTCCAATTAGCAGGTCCACATCCTGCGGTCTGTGGAAGTTGGGATCAGCCAGCGCTATGCCGTGAGGAATCTTCCATTTCGAAATATCAATTTTAAGGCTGGGCTGACATCCGCAATATGAGACACTATAACCGCCTCTAGGTTCGCACAATATGTGGTTGGTCGAGACTTCACACACACATTAAAGGAGGATCCATCCGTAGCAAAATCAGTGCCGCCGAGACCGGCGACCGCTACACAGCTTTTGGTGCGACAAAGCTGAAGTTGACTTGCACGCCGCGATAAGATAAGGTGAACTTGTGAACCAGAGTCCAATAACACTTTGCAAGGCAGGAAGGCACCTGATCGACCTCGGATGAGGATATTGGCAGTTGGCAGAAGCACTTCAGTAGGTCGATCCTGCTTCAAGACGTTTTGATTGATTGGGAAGGTTGGGTAGCAACGGCAACACCAACGGCGGGAACCAAGCCTCGTAGTGGTGGGGAATTGTTCCCAGCTGTAACAATGCCCGCAATGGTGCAACAAAGCATGATGTCGGCGATTGCACTTTGGGCAACGGGCAGCTGAACATCCGCGTGCAGAATGACCATCCTCCAAACATACAAAGCAGCGGGTCAGCCGTCGCACTTCGTCGTACCGTTGACTAAGTGGCAAGGCAATGAAGCTTGGACATGTAGGAAGCGCGTGCACCTAGAGCTGGACGGGCGTTAATAACCATGCACGACGATCGGTTATTCGAAGATCTCCCTCGGCCCACTTGGTTAGCTGGTGGATACGCAGCAAAAGAAAAGTCGACGCATTCAAGAGTCACCTTTGCTCCAAGAATCGTGCCATGGACTCCCAAGACGGAAGGCTGTCGTTGTTTCCGGCGTGAGTGTCTTCCCACTTGGCTTTTGTGGCAGGATCCAACTTCTGAAGGACAACCTGGATGAGCAAGCATCCTTGGATCTCGGCAGCTGATCCGGAACTCATGAGAGCCCGCATATGCCCATTGAACCGATCCGACAGCTCCCGCAACGAAGCCTCAGAACCTGGCTCGACCACACGAAGCTGCAGGATCTCATTGATGTGAGACTGGAAAATTAATCGTCGATTACTAAACCGATTGCGCAATAGGTCAAGAGCCACATCGTAGTTCGCGTCAGTAATTTCCAGTGCTCTCACCGTCTCCAAGGCTGACTCGCGCAGGCATCAAATGAGCCACCGGAGCTTTTCCATTTTTTTTAGGTGAGGATGGCTGTCAATCGTGGTCTTAAAAAGGGCGAAGAAATCCGGCCAGTCAACATAGCCGCCGCTAAATATTGGCATCGGCAACGGTGGTAAGGAGGGGGCTGGCTTGTATGGCATTGGCGATACACTGGCACCGTCGAGAAGTGTGGAGTGGGCAGCGATTCTCATGGAGCGCTTGGCAACCTCCACCTGAATTTCCACTTGCACGTCAGTCGCCAGCTGCGAGAATCTCCAATACAGATCACTCCCGATCTCGCTAAAATTAAGCTCCTCCAACTCTTCTTGAAGCGCGGTGAACCGCTCACGCAAACGCTTCTCCACTGACTCCAGCGCCATAATGGTACAATCCTCAGTCCGCGCTGCAGCCCTCACCTTATGATGCAGCGCCTCCATCTCCTGGCAGGTAACCTCTGCTCTTCTCCGCAGCATCCTTTCCCGGCTTGCGGCAGCAGATCCAATAGTTCCACATCCAGACTCCACCCCGCATATAACTGATTGATCGGAAATGCCATAACTTGGTTGTTTTTCAAGTTAGAAGGATGCGACTTCCTATGGATTCGATATGCCGAATTTCAGAGGGAACGGCCGACAATATACGATCCGTTATATATCTAATAATATAAGATGCGTGTCGCCACCTAGCGGACTGCAACTCAACTGCAAGGGTATATAAACTTCGGCTCCGCCCGAAGTTAACTTTCTTTTTCTTGTTTATATTAACTAACTAGTAGTACCTAGAAGTACTATGACTACCTAAATATAAGTGCAACCCAATATAATAAATGTATACATAGCTATTAGCTACATTTCATATATGTTCCAGATTAACAGTGTACTTTGAATATAATGGGAAATTGTTTAAAAATGAGCAACTCAGATGACATTTCACTTTTAAGGGGTAATGATAGTTTGAACAGGCAAACCAACGCAACGCAGCCGATTTATCATGTAAGTATTAAATGCATTATAAACTATATAATAAACATTAAGATGATATGGTTTTTTTACAGTAATTATTGGAAAATGTTATGAACTTTGTTTTTATTTCTCTCCAAACCGTCAACATTCTGATATCACGTCAATCCCATTCAGATAGATTTTAAGCCTAAGTCCTATATACATAGACGTGCTAGTGACTCAAATCATACATACCATTTTTAACCAATTCATGGCACCGTGATTTAACTGAAGGCATATTTCCAATGTATCTGCGTCAAATTATACCAGGGACGTTATAAATTTTTTATTTCGCCATCTAGACGGGTTTTTTATATATGATACTTGCAGAGGGTATTATAATATTTGTCAAACTTTTATTGTTTTTCCGTTATATACTGCCTGCAAACAATAGAAAGATGTGTGCAAAGTTTCAACTCAATAGCTTTAAAACTGTGAGACTAGTTTGCGTAGAAACAGACAGACAAGCGAACAGACGGCCATGCTCATATCGACTCAGGAGGTAATCCTGATTAAGAATATATGTACTTTATAGGGTCGGAGAAGTCTCCTTCACTGCGTTGCACACTTTTGACCAAAATTAAAACTAAGCTATATCCCATAGAACTGATTGATCGGAAATGCCATAACTTTGGTGTTTCTTAAGTTAGAGAGTTGGAACTTTTCGTACATGTTATATTTGGCCAAAGTATCTTATGTACAAAATCGGCCGACTATATCCTATAGCTGTCATAGAAAGATCGGTAATGGCACAACCTTGCTATTTTTGAAGATGCTTGGGGCTGTTTCTAACATTTTTATTGATGGTGAAAATTGATACGATGCGATATATATATAATTATATATGCTGCTACATAACTGCAAGGGTATATCAACTTCGACTTCGCCCGTAGCTTTCCTTTTTGTTTATAATCCCTTTGTATTATAATGGTGATAAAAAAAGTGCAACAGTGAAGGAGACATCTCCGATACTATACGGTAGAAAGACATCCTAGAAAGACATTCCTAAGCTATCGACTTTAAATTTTGCATACATGGGAACGGCCGGGATCGTTCGACTATATCATATATATCATTATCGGGGTGGTCGTTTCGATTGGGGCGCTGAGATTTGGGTGGGCCCTCCACAGAGGATACTTTGTGCTTGTTGGAGAAAGATTCTGGATGTACCATAGGTGTGCATTTTCTTCCTGTTGGTGAAGAGCCTGGTCGAGTGATCGTGTTGCTTCCTTAAGGCGTTGCTTTGAGGCTGGTGATCTGCTGGTTTGCCAATCACGACGCATGCGCCTCTTTTCTCGCACGAGCTGTGCTGATTTGCTGATTAGATTTGTGGTATTTGTTTGGGCCTACTTCCTTCCCTTGAGGAGTAGACATTTTGGCTGCCACAACGAGTAGTTCTTCCAGGGCGCTCGTAGTGTAATCGATGTCCGATTCTATGTTTAACTCCGGGGCAAGTTCTATGTGGGCACTCACGTATTTTTTGTATTTAAGCCAGTTCGTTTTTGGCGATGTCAGGCTGAGGGGGAGTTCAGTTATTTCTGGGCTTTAAAGAATCGTTAAAAGCACAGGCGAGTGCACTATGGGGAATTTGGCCGATTTCATGGTATTAATTAATAACTTTTAAACTAAGTAAGATTTTTTGAAACGGTTTTTTTATTATTGTTATAGACACCGATAGGAATGGGCGTGGCTCCGCCCCTTCCCTGACGAAATATTAATAAATAACTTTTTGACTAAGTAAGACATTTTTAAACGGTTTTTTTTATTATTGTTATGGAATACATTAGAAATAGTTTTTGAAAAAAATGGGCGTGGTTCCGCCCTCCTTTTCCGAGAAAAAAAAGTTAAATTCATATACAAAAGTTGAAAAGGTGATAGGCAAAATTATTCAAACAAATACAATTAAAAAGATTATTGCTATCTGAAAAAATTAGACATTATATTCATTTTCAAGCTCTTCGTCAGATATAAAACCTAAAACGTCAATTTCATCCTCGAAATCGTCCGTTTCCGTGCGCCATACTTCATAGAGCTCTGCGTTCGAAAACTCGAAGTTACCTGCCAAAAAACGAAAGTACGCAGATTGTGCGGATTTGTGCACATTAAGACAAATTGCGTCTTATTCAGAATTAATAGCTCTACAATTTGCACTTGGACGCACACCAATACACATACATATATTTTTTTTAAGCCTAAGTAAAGTTAAATGTTTTTGCAAACGAATTACCTTTGAGAACACTTAGAAAAATCGCTAAAGATTAGTAAAACACAGACAATTCGATATATTAGTACACACAACACATTATACAAGCCAGTGCGATTAGTGTCCATTAAAAATTTAATTAATAACTTGTTACACTTTCAAGTTTCACACTTTCAAAGTTACCACCAAATAATGCGAATTTGCAAGTACGTGCTTTTTGGCTGAAACAGCTGACTTTAACAGTGAATAGCCTTAACAGTGCACTGTTAATTCACATTTTTGATATGGAGTCATATGGAGCCATATGTTTTTA
Organism: Drosophila pandora; assembly: GCA_021223865.1. NCBI lineage: Eukaryota > Metazoa > Arthropoda > Insecta > Diptera > Drosophilidae > Drosophila > Drosophila pandora. Next base: position 303,336 of record JAJJHT010016151.1, on the reverse strand, counting down.
ATATGTTTACATAAAAAAAAGCCAAATATTTTAACTTTGATAAAATGACTAAATACCATGAAATCGGCCAAATTTCCCATAGTGGAGTGGTCTGTTGATAAGTCCGGGACTGTTTTGGTACTTATTAGATGGCAAGGTATGTTTTTTGTCACCGCAAAATCAATAAGGCCTGGGAGCTTGCGTGGGTCGGTTGGCCAGTATGTGGGACTTCCAGGGGAAACATAGTTCAGTTTATTTCTCATATTTGTAATATAAAACGATCCCCAAGTGAGAAACGAGGAGGGCAGTAAACGGCAGCGATTGAAAGGCTTCCGTTTCTTGACTGAATTTGTATCGATGTGGCCTGCAAGAAGTTTGTTTCAAACCTTTTGTGAAAATGGTGTTTTAAACGTTCTCTGATTAGAACTCCAGTTCCGGCGTGGGCTTTCCCATCTGGATGATCTGTGTGGTAGATTGTAAAGCCTTTTATTTAAAAGTTGTATTTGCTTGTAAGATGCGTTTCCACCAGTAGCATAACGTCAATATGGTTATCGATAAAGAATCGTGACAATTTCAGTTTATGCCGTGAGACACCATTGGCGTTCCACATTGATATTCGTAGAGTCTGCATAGATTATTTAGACTGTTGTGCAACGAGCAGCTGTATTACCATGTTCTGGTTTTGAACAAGTGTTTGCATGGTCGTTTTCATGAAGGACATAAGCTCCATCATACTTTGTTGGAGGGTAAGCATCAGAGTTTCCGTTTTGCTATGTGGCTGTTCTGGGGCCTGTTCAGAGTTTGGCTTTGTGAGTTAGGCTAAATTTGATTTTCCATTCCAGATCGTAGAGCATCGGCATAAGAGAAGCCGTTAGTGGTGTTTAACGGACCGAATGAGGACCTCGCAGCTTTGGCGAAGAAGACGTCTGGCGTAGCTTTGTTATGCAATGTACACATTCTGTGGATTTTGGTTACGCGTTGCGGTCGCTTGACGCATGCGACTCTTCAAACCCTCTTACACCATACATCCTCTATAGTTTGCGTATGGTTGCCTCCGCAGTTTCCACATTTCTTCGCGGTACTACCCTTCTTTGTAGTGCAGTAAGTGGAGTTGTGGGCGTCCCCTAGACTATACAGACAGCCCGAAGTGTGCAATATGACCTAGTATGTCCATACTCTTGGCAGTTAGTGCATTGCACTGGACCGTTGCGTTTATGTGGCTCTTCAACTGTGATTCTCCGATGCAAAAGATATTGCAGCTTGTAGAGTGGGTGGACTTCGTTTTTATTAAGCGACCTGCTTCCTGGCTCGAGCTCGACCTTGAAGAGTGGTTGTGGCTTTTTTATTTTTATTTAGAATGTTAATTACGTTCTTGGCGGCGAAGCCCTTTCCTTTAAGGGCGGTTTTTATTTCCGCGGCGGTAAAATCGGGTTTGATTTCCTTTACTACCACTTGTATGCCCTTGCTGCTTTTCAGCTGGTACGTGTAATAGCTTATCCGATCATTGTCCAAATATTAGGCCACGATACGGAAGTGCTCTTCAGTCTTGGTTTGCACCTTTGTTTCGTGGATAAAGGGAACATCCGGGATAAGCGGGATAACATGAAAGTTGTCACCGTTCCCGATCAACGCCGCAATTCGGTTGACCAGGGCACTCGAGTTTTTCTCCCTGATCTAGATCTAGGGCAAATCTGTTACTACTGGATCTTCCTGGTTCTTCGTCGATCTTCTGGACGCGGTTAATTTTTGTTTTATTGCCTTCCGGATTACTCTGCGGGCTGAGCTTGCGCTTAAATTGGATGTAGCGATCCAATCCAGTCTGTATGGCCGGGGCCGTTTTGGCACTTTCCGAAGTTGTTGTTTTTGTACGCATAGGAATTTTTTACGCATAGGATACTCATTCAAAAGCGACATAAAAATCAGATGCGATGAAAATTGAATTAATTTTTAAAGAATTTTTCCACGTAATTTAGTGCAGATACAAAAATTGTTTTTGGTTATGAAATTTCTTGAATAAGAAAACTGGAAGGGTTTTCTAATTCTTCGAAATGAGGAATTATTATTAAGCTGCAAATGAAAAGAGAAAGGAGAGCAGAAATATCCGTCTGTTATGCCTGCTCAAATTATGTTTTTCCTCATCAATCTGCGTCACGCTTCCATGGTGACATGTATCAGTATGCCTAAACCTAAAAAAAATTTACGAATGGATAGTGCCTAAAAAGCCATTCGAGTCATTCGTCTGCTTTACGAATCGCTCTAATGATGAACTCAAGAGAATGGTCCAACTCATTGGGACTCAGATCAAGAGAATGGCAATAAGCTAGAGTGCTGTCTTACACTCTCATTTCCACTCATTTAATTCGTTTTGACTCTCGTTTTGACAGATCTATTCCAATCGAATATGCAGACCTCTAATTCAAGCCCCCTTTAAAGTCACAGGGAAATCAAACGTTCGGGTCCCCGGTCGCAACCAAAACCCTGAAAAAAAACTATTTCTTCACTAACAATTTTTTATTAGAATACTGAAACTGTATTCTGATAGTTCTTTGGTTGCATCCCACGTTATAGTCATTACAGAAACTTGGTTAAAGGCAAAGATCTTTAGCCCCGAAGTTTTACAAGTAAATACACCATTTTTAGACGTGATTGACCTCTGCGAAGTGGGAGAGATGTATTCATTTCTGCAGACTATTTCTGAAGGGGTAATTTATATTTTTTATTGTTTAACTGAGATATGACGTCAAACACGTGACTTTTTTTTTTATATAAAGAATGAATAATTTGATTGCAGGTTTTGAGTTTCTTATATCCATATTAGAGGTTTTTAGGTTATTACCGACAGACGGACATGCTCATTTCGACTCAGGAGGTGATGAGAATATAAGATTGAAGATTATAAGTAGAGCAAAGAGGCAAGATGAGAGAAGTTCAAAAATAATACTCTTAAGGGATAATTTTTGGCATATGTCGAACTAAAAGGGCTAATAAGTAGAGGATGAAAGTTTATAGTCCTTCTTCTAGGTTAGGCTAGGTTAAATGGCTGGCGGTCTCCTCATGAGGAGGCGACTACCGCACTTAGATCGCTTTCAGTCCCTTGTGATACCATGGATCGGAAATTTCCTTTATTCGCGGAGAAGGATTTATGGTCTAGCAGTTCCACTATCCTGAGGCTTTGGTTAATCTTTCTATCCTATTAGGATCTATTTCTGACATCATTGAGATGTTGTTAAGGAAGCTGTCACCCAAGTGTTGAAGTCTGAGAGACTGCAGGGCTGGACAATGGCATAGAAAATGCTCGACAGTTTCTTCCTTCTTTTCGTCTCTGCAGCTGCGGCAGTAGTCGTTGTGGGGTGAATTCATTCGCCTAGCATGTGTTCCCACTAGCCAGTGCCAGTGCCAGTGCCTGTGACCAGGGACCCAGATGAGGCTTATGTTATACTGGTTTGCCATATCGTAAAGATATGACCTGCAGTCTAAGACTGTTTTGGAGTTGCTGGTGATCGAGCTGATTGATTTTATATTCAAGTGTATATTGACTCCACTTAGTGTGGAGGTACATATGTGTTTTTAGGCGTTTTAGAGCTTCCTTTATGGCAATCACTTCAGCTTGAAATACACTGCAGTGATTGGGAAGTCTAATAGAGGCTTTAATACCTAGTTTTTCGGAGTATATCCTTCCTCCTAATTTATTGTTTAGTTTGGAGCCATCAAGGTAGAAGCTTAGTGCGTTTTCATGGCTTGGGGTTTGGTTCTCCCACTCCTCTCTATCTGGAATGAGGGTCTAGAAGGGTGTTTGTGGGTACTCCCTGGGAGTACAGTAGTCTGTACTGCTGGGATTGAAAGGGTCGTTTACTAGAATGATGGAGTGGCCCTTGTTAAGGTTCCCTTGTTGCTTTAGCCTGATAGCCGCTACTTTTGCTTGTTCAATATCAGCTAGTCCTGGGCTTGGTAAGCTGAGTATGGCTTTTACGGTTTCATTCAGGGTGGATCGTAGTGCACCGCTGACCTGCTGCACGCTGGATATTTTTCAGCTGCTTAAGGAAATTTTTTCTTTGAGGGCTCGCCACCATATCAGCACTCCATACAGTAGTATTGGTCTAACTATAACTGTATAGATGTTTCCATGTTTCCTAAACATTTTTTTGCAGGTACAGCACCCTATTTGGACATTTCTTTCTCTTTCTCTTGGACAAATACTTTCTCTATTTTTGAAATGAGCGCGTGGAGGGCCGTCACGGTGGATTTATTCTTTTTATAAGTGATGCTGTGCATCCCAGATTAGGGTTGGGTTAAGAGTACATCTTAGGTATAGGCCTATGAGACTTTTTAGCGTTTTAAGCAGGAAGGATGAGAGACTGATAGGTCTGAAATCATTTGGGGTCGTATGTAATGGTTTTCCCGCTTTGGGTATGAAGACGATTCTACCTAGGGCAAGGAAACTTTTGAAGATATTTAAAAACTAGTTTGTGGAAATTTTTCTTGATTTTTGGATTTGTGCAGATTTTATCTCTTTGGGACCTGCCAATTTATATGGCTTGAAACTGTGTGTTGCCCAGTATAGAGTTTTCTGGTCAATGTCCAGTTTGAAGTTTGTGGGAAGGGCGTTTTGCATTTGTATTGGGCGGCGCATCCGCTATCGGGGTGCAATCTGGAAATTGGGTTTCTATCATAGTGGCTAGAGATCCCTCACTTGTATTGGTCCAAGTGCCGTCTTCATTTTTGAGATAGCCGAGAGTTGTGGCTGATTGAGAATCATTTTTCGTAAGCCTTGCAGCTTGGGCTGTATTTTCGATGTCTGAGCAGAAGGAGTTCCATACGGCGCTTCGCTTTGCGGATGGACTTTTTATATAAGGCAAAAGAGACCTTGTATTTGGTCCGAAGTGTCTCCTCGTTTCCGGCTTTTTCCGGCCGGAGTAAACTGAATCCGGTTGATGAAATTATATTGAGCTTCTAAGTTTTTTGAAAAACTTATTGTACAGTCGCTTATTTTGTGCTTATTTAGAATTATATTTTTAATTTTTTTAAATTTTAATAGGTGCCTTATATGCCAAGCCGAATTTGTTGAAGCGGAATATCCGTATTTATACTTTACGCAAGAGTAAAATATATTCAAAGTGTAATAAAATTGATTTAAAGCAATGTTTATTTCTTCACAAAGTAGATGAAAGAAGATCGGACCAATTAAATTCAAAAATTATTTGGAAGAAACAAACTTTTTTAATTTTAAGGTAACCTCAAACCTCGGGGTTAAAAGGGGGCAAAGTTTTGGAAAGAGTTATTCCATATGAATCTGGGCACAAGTCCATCAGCGCCATCAATGAATGAATGTTTAGCGTGGTTATTTTTGACTGAGTGACATGTTAAACGTGCTCGCTGGGAAGTCGTGGTAAGTCATAAATTAGATAAATTAAAATTATATGACTCATAATGAAGGTAAGCTATCAACATTATACCACATGAGCTCTCAGAATATTAAAGTCACCTAGAGCTACCAGCTGGTGGCTTTAAAGTTGTCTACTTACTTGGAAAAACTTGGGAGCTAAAGATCTTCGTCTTTAAGAAACAAAAGATCAAAGTCCGAAAAACAAATACAGATGTTTCGATGGTGGGATAACTTTAAAGGGGTTTGGTGTCGCAGTTACTAATACTGCAACATAAGTCGGTAGGGGGGCAAGTAAAATTACTCGGTTAGTTGTGCGCCGCATTAACGTCAAATTTATTGTGTGTTTGTTTTTTCGTTTTTTTTTTCTTTTCAATACAAGACATAGAAAAAGAGATAGACATGGATTAAGTACACTGTGCGACAAAAAAAAAACGACATACACTTGGGAAACGAGATAGTGTAGGTTGTTAATCTGGTCGAAGAGAACTCAAAAATATTTTTTTTATTTTTTTGGAACCCTCCAATTTTTATTTATTTAAAAAAAAACCGTTTTTCGGGACTTTTTTGCGCTTAAAAATTCCTGAACGCGTATTTTTCAATCGATTTCAAAATTTTCGGTGTTTTTCAATAGTTAAATGTTGTAGCTTTTGAAAAAAAAATATATCTTCGATTTTGTTGAACAAAAAGGACAATATTTTTACACCTAAAACTGAAGTTTTCGACTTTTATTCGGGTTTTTCGGATTTTGATGCAAGTTTTTCGGTACATCTTACAAAAATTCTGTCATTTTTGTCACATATCAATGTGACGAGGAATTTTCCATTTCGATATATCAATTTTCAGACTGGGCTGACAGTCCGCAATATGAGACACTATAACCGCCTCTAGGTTCGCAGAATATGTGGTTAGTCGAGTGTTGGGCTAAGCAGCCACCGGAAAGGCTATTAAGAAAATTGGTTATTTGTTTATCTGCAGCGGCATTTAATCTTCTCTTTTGTCTCCCTTATTCGCATGCACTTTTTTGTCATTTTGTAGCGCATGCGCTTTTGGGAGCTTTGGAAGAGCTTCTGCGCCAATGCGGTTCTTCTTCTTGTTGTATTTTGGGAGTTGTTATTGACGGGTCGCTATTTGTTTTACTGTGCGGAATTAGTTCAATAAATCGAATATAAACAATTGAATCTCGTCTTTAATTCGGTCGCTATCAAAACGCAGATCGCTCAAGATTGGTGACCCCGACGCGATCGCGCCCGAAGTTCGATCAGTTTAATTGCCCGAGAAACTGATAAAACTGCGGTACGAAAAACACAAAAAAAAAAAACAAAAACTAGGATGTGGTCTGGAGTCTGGATGTGGAACTATTGGATCTGCTGCCGCAAGCCGGGAAAGGATGCTGCGGAGAAGAGCAGAGGTTACCTGCCAGGAGATGGAGGCGCTGCATCATAAGGTGAGGGCTGCAGCGCGGACTGAGGATTGTACCATTATGGCGCTGGAGTCAGTGGAGAAGCGTTTGCGTGAGCGGTTCACCGCGCTTCAAGAAGAGTTAGAGGAGCTTAATTTTAGCGAGATCGGGAGTGATCTGTATTGGAGATTCTCGCAGCTGGCGACTGACGTGCAAGTGGAAATTCAGGTGGAGGTTGCCAAGCGCTCCATGAGAATCGCTGCCCACTCCACACTTCTCGACGGTGCCAGTGTATCGCCAATGCCATACAAGCCAGCCCCCTCCTTACCACCGTTGCCGATGCCAATATTTAGCGGCGGCTATGTTGACTGGCCGGATTTCTTCGCCCTTTTTAAGACCACGATTAACAGCCATCCTCACCTAAAAAAAATGGAAAAGCTCCGGTGGCTCATTTGATGCCTGCGCGAGTCAGCCTTGGAAACGGTGAGAGCACTGGAAATTACTGACGCGAACTACGATGTGGCTCTTGACCTATTGCGCAATCGGTTTAGTAATCGATTAATTTTCCAGTCTCACATCAATGAGATCCTGCAGCTTCGTGTGGTCGAGCCAGGTTCTGTTGCTTCGTTGCGGGAGCTGTCGGATCGGTTCAATGGGCATATGCGGGCTCTCATGAGTTCCGGATCAGCTGCCGAGATCCAAGGATGCTTGCTCATCCAGATTGTCCTTCAGAAGTTGGATCCTGCCACAAAAGCACACTCTCGCCGGAAACAACGACAGCCTTCCGTCTTGGGAGTCCATGGCACGATTCTTGTAGCAAAGGTCCAGGACTCTTGAATGCGTCGACTTTTCTTTGGCTGCGTATCCACCAGCTAGCCAAGTGGGCCGAGGTAGATCTTCGAATAACCGATCGTCGTGCATGGTTATTAACGCCCGTCCAGCTCTATGCGCCCTGTGTGGTGGTTTGGCGCACGCGCTTCCTACATGTCCAAGCTTCATTGCCTTGCCACTTAGTCAACGGTACGACGAAGTGCGACGGCTGACCCGCTGCTTTGTATGTTTGGAGGATGGTCATTCTGCACGCGGATGTTCAGCTGCCCGTTGCCCAAAGTGCAATCGCCGACATCATGCTTTGTTGCACCATTGCGGACAGCTGCCCAGCTCTCACGATTCCCCACCACTACGAGGCTTGTTTTCCGCCGCTGGTGTTGCCGTTGCTACCCCACCATCCCAGTCAATCAACACGGTCTTGACGCAGGATCGCCCTACTGAAGTGCTTCTGCCAACCGCCAATATCCTCATCCGTGGTCGATCAGGTGCCTTCCTGCCTTGCAAAGTGTTATTGGACTCTGATTCACAAGTTCACCTTATCTCATCGCGGCGTGCAAGTCAACTTCAGCTTTGTCGCACCAAAAGCTGTGTAGCGGTCGCCGGTCTCGGCGGCACTGAGATTGCTACGGATGGATCCTCCGTTAATGTGTGTGTGAAGTCTCGACTAACCACATATTGTGCGAACCTAGTGGCGGTTATAGTGTCTCATATTGCGGATGTCAGCCCAGCCTTAAAATTGATATTTCGAAATGGAAGATTCCTCACGGCATAGCGCTGGCTGATCCCAAATTCCACAGACCGCAGGGTGTGGACCTGCTAATTGGAGCCAGCATGTTCTTCAACCTATTGTCAGTTGGCCAAATCCAATTAGGTCACTGCCTCCCAGTTGCCCAAAATACTATATTTGGATGGGTGCTTTCTGAACAGAATGGACTATCGCGGGAGGCTGGATTGCCCTATGCAGAAGGAGAAGAGAAGAAGAATCAACGTTCCGGACCCCCTGCACCCGTTAGGAGAACTCGATTCCCGCATTGGTCTATTGGGGGGGTCAAGGGTTTGGAAGAAGTTGGTGTGCCTTTTTCGCCCTGAGAGTTCTTAATCTTCTTAAAGACAAAACTACGCAACTCGTGGTAATCCCTTAAAAGATGTGTCTGCTGCCCTTCCAAAATTGTTATTGAAGGCCCACCCTTTAATCCTTTAATCTTCTCTTTTGTCTCCCAGATTCGCATGCACTTTGTTGTCATTTTGTAGCGCATGCGCTTTTGGGAGCTTTGGAAGAGCTTCTGCGCCAAAGCGGTTCTTCTTCTTGTTGTATTTTGGGAGTTGTTATTGACGGGTCGCTATTTGTTTTACTGTGCGGAATTAGTTCATTAAATCGAATATAAACAATGTAATCTCGTTTTTAATTCGGTCGCTATCAAAACGCTGATCGCTCAACATTGAGACTTCACACACACATTAACGCAGGGTCCATCCGAAGCAAACTCAGTGCCGCCAAGACCGGCGACCGCTACACAGCATTTGGAGCGACGAAGCTGAAGTTGGCTTGCCAGCCGCGATGAGATAAGGTGAACTTGTGAACCAGAGTCCAATAACACTTTGCAAGGCAGGAAGGCACCTGATCGACCACGGATGAGGATATTGGCAGTTGGCAGAAGCACTTCAGTAGGGCGATCCTGCTTCAAGACGTTTTGATTGACTGGGAAGGTTGGGTAGCAACGGCAACACCAACGGCGGGAACCAAGCCTCGTAATGGTAGGGAATTATTAGGGCTGGACAGCTGCCAGCAATGGTGCATCAAGGCATGATATCGGCGATTGCACGTTGGGCAACGGGAAGCTGAACATCTGTGTGCAAAATGACCATCCTTCAACCATACAAAACAGCGGGTCAGCCGTCGCACTTCGTCGTACCATTGACTAATTGGCAAGGCAATGAAGCTTGGACAAGTAGAACGCGCGTGCGCTAAAACACAACAGGGCACACAGATCTGGACGGGCGTAAATCGATCGATCATGCACGAAGATCGGTTATTCGAAGATCTACCTCGGCCCACTTGGCTAGCTGGTGGATACGCAGCCAAAGAAAAGTCGACGCATTCAAGAGTCCTGGACCTTTGCTACAAGAATCGTGCCATGGACTCCCAAGATGGAAGGCTGTCGTTGTTTCCGGCGAGAGTGTGCTTTTGTGGCAGGATCCAACTTCTGAAGGGAAATCTGGATGAGCAAGCATCCTTGGATCTCGGCAGTCATCCGGATCCGGAGCCGGCAGATCCGGAACTCATGAGAGCCCGCATATGCCCATTGAACCGATCCGATAGCTCCCGCAAAGTAGACCCTGGCTCGACCACAAGAAGCTGCAGGATCTCATTAATGTGAGACTGGAAAATTAAACGCCGATTACTATAACGATTGCGCAATAGGTCAAGAGCCACATCGTAGTTCGCGTCAGTAATTTCCAACGCTCTCACGGTCTCCAAGGCTGACTCCCGGAGGCATCAAATGAGCCACCGGAGCTTTTCCATTTTTTTTAGGTGAGTATGGCTTTCAATCGTGGTCAATTCAAGCGCCAAAAAATATACATTTTTCCCGAATTTTTTTCTCAAAAATTATTGAGTTTTATTGAGATATCGCTTTATTATGTGAAAGTACATCATTTTAACTTAAATTTGAGTAGTTTCAAAGTTGTGCCCTGTCGAAGTGAGGTCCGTTTGAAAAACACAGGTCGCGGTGACCAAGACTGTGGAAATCTGGATCGTCGGAAATCAAAAAATGAAACGGATTTACATTTATTGAAAGTTTGTCTAGTACTTAATCGATGGATATTAAAAAAAAATATAATCGACAAAATGGCGACCTATCAAAGTTTAACAATCGTTTTTCGTTAAAAAAAAAGCGGTAGTTTTTCAGCTGTAAAAAAAAAAGTTTTGCATATAAAAAACAATCCTTCGATTAAGTACTAAATTATTATGTATTAAAGAAGCATGCTAAGTTTCAAGACAATCGGGTCACTAGTTTTCGAGTAAGAGTGTTCACATACTTCAAAAACGTAGTTTTGAGAAAAAGCGCTTGCCCCCTTAAGAAAATGCAAAAAAAAAAAAATTATTATTAAAAAAATTTCAAAAAAAATTAAAATTAGATTTTTTGAAATTTACAAGTGCGCGTAAAAAGGGCGTAGAGATGCGGCCAAACAGCTTCCCCGCCGCTGAATATTGGCATCGGCAACGGTGGCAAGGAGGGGGCTGGCTTACATGGAATGGATGAGACACCGGCACCGTCGATAAGTGTGGAGTGAGCAGCGATTTTTATGGAGCGCTTGGCAACCTCCACCTGAATGTCAACCTGCACATCAGTCGTCACCTGCGAGAATCTTCAATACAGCTCACTCCCGATCTCGCTGAAATTAAGCTCCTCCAACTCTAGTTGAAGCGCGGTGATTTGCTAAATAAGACGTGGTTCAAATTATATATTCAATTTATTGAGAGCTAATTCCGCACAATAAAACCAAATAGCGGCCCGTCAATAACAACTCCAAACATATGCAAGGAAAATAACAGCTTTGGAGCAGAAGCTCTTCCAGGCTCGCAAAATCGCATGCGCGAATCTGGGAGACAAAAGAGAAGATTAAATGCAGTTGCAGCTAAACAAATGATCAATATTCTAATTAGCTTATCTGGTTAGCCCAACAATATATTTGTATGTAATTTATTTATTTTATTTTTCAATGACTGAATGCAGAAAAATAATTTTGTTTATTGTATCTGAATTGTTAGCAATAATACATCGGTTTTCTTAAATTAAATTTCTAGCATCTGAAAATGCTCTTTCAAATGCCTTGCTGCTTGAAAGAATAAAAAATTGTGCACCTAGTTTTATATAATAAAGGAAAAATATTTTTGTTTATGTGCCACCATTCAAGGCAATTAAAATCATCTGTATAATTTACTGTTAAGTTCATGTAGCTATCAATTACATGCTATTCAATTATCATGCTAGATCAATTAAAAACTATTTCTTTGTTCAAAACGTATCTATTGCAGGTTCAGTTTGTTTGGATGAGTATTCCAAAGATATGGTAACTGCTAGATACCATTTTTTAATTTTAGTTGGTGCACATATATTTCAAAAATGATATGTACTAGAAGTAATGATGGTCATCACCATTACACGGCCTACATAAATATATGGTAAAATTTGATCAATTTCTTCTCTTAGGTGTACCGCGGAAACTGTGGGTGATAGAACCTATGTTTGTTCTGGACTTTGGTTCAGGGAAGCTTAAAGTTTATGGAGCAGGTGAAATTATGCGTGGAGATTTTTTGCTGTTGGCCTGTGTAATTATTGAAATTTGATAGAACAAATCGGACTACAGATGTGCGATACAGTCATTATCGTTTTTATTTGCAGTGCAACATTTCTGTAAAATTTCTATATAGGGAGTAGTTAAGTGGATGGTTGGATAGTTACTGCTTTCCAATTTTTTAGGACCTCTTCAAAAACTGAGAGTACATGGATAACTGAGCTCAAATGATTTTCATTAATTCCTTCAATTCTGGAGGTTGGGCAAAGACTTTTTAAGGTAATTCCTAGGTTAAAATTGCTCCTTGACTTTTGAAAGTACTTCAAAAGCTTGCTACATTTGATAACAAGATCCGAAACCTCCATTATACCTGCTTTCTCAACACAATTGTGAATTAAGAGATTTATGCAGTGAATATGTCGGTTATCACGAAAGGCTGCTATCATATTGGAGCCCCGGTCCATCACTATGACAGGCTTTTCCTACTCCAGGCAGCCACTTCTTTAGTATACTGGTACCTTTAAATTAGTATAAAATTGAATTACAAACAAGAAAGGAAAGCTAACTTCGGGCGGAGCCGAAGTTTATATACCCTTGCAGTTGAGTTGCAGTCCGCTAGGTGGCGCCACGCATCTTATATTATTAGATATATAACGGATCATATATAGTCGGCCGATCCTTATGAAATTTGGCATATCGAATTATTTTGCCCAAAGAGGCATCCATTGAAAATCCCATCCTTTTAACTTCCACGAAGTTATGGCATTTCCGATCAATCAGTTCCAAAGCATATCCAAAGCTTTTAAAATTAATAACTTCTTGTTTTGTTGTTTCGAAATAAGTTTTGTAGATTGCTGAAATGTTACGCGATGTTGTGGGATGCGGCAACAACTTTTCTACATTCACATTTGGCCCGAATGTTGCTCCAACTTTAATAAGGAACGATGCAAATTATTTTAGGCCGGAGTCCTGAATCATTTTAAAGGAGCAGCAATTTTTATACCCTTGCAGAGGGTATTATAATTTTGGTCAAAAGTGTGCAACGCAGTGAAGGAGACATCTCCGACTCTATAAAGTATATATATTCGTGATCAGGATCACCTCCTGAGTCGATATGAGCATGTCCGTCTGTCCGTCTGTCTGTCTGTCTGTCTGTTTCTACGCAAACTAGTCTCTCAGTGTTAAAGCTATCGAGTTGAAACTTTGCACACACCCTTCTTTCTGTTGCAGGCAGTACATAAGTCGGAACGGCCGGGATCGGTCGACTATATCCTATAGCTGCCATATAACTGATTGATAGGAAATGCCATAACTTCGTTGTTTTTTAAGTTAGAAGGATGGGACTTTCTATGGGTTCTAATTTAGGCCAACTTATTCGATCTGACAAATTTCATAAGGATCGGCCGTCTATATCCTATAGCTGCCATATAACTGATTGATCGGAAATGCCATAACTTCGTTGTTTTTCAAGTTAGAAGGATGGGATTTTCAATGGATGCCTCTTTGGGCAAAATAATTCGATATGCTAAATTGCATAAGGATCGGCCGACTATATATGATCCGTTATATATCTAATAATATAAGATGCGTGGTGCCACCTAGCGGACTGCGACTCAACTGCAAGGGTATATAAACTTCGGCTTCGCCCGAAGTTAGCTTTCCTTTCTTGTTAATTGCCCATTTTGTTATTAGTTTCCGAGTTCACTTCGACGGGTTTATCATTATTAAGATCGGCGTTCATAATGAAGCATTTGTGCTTTGTTAAGTTTGAAGTGCTTCCAGTAAATTTATACACACTGTAGCACTTTTTGCAGGCAACTGCATCAGTTAAGTCCTCTCCATCCTTTTCTTTAATATTTGCGAATTGTTAAGTTTAATGATTGAAATTAAGCAAAGGTTACATTGCTGGGTTGTTGCCGCAACTTGCCCTTGAACAAATTTTACGTGGGGAAATGAATGAGTTCAGAATAGGTTTGTCTGAGACTGACTATATAAATATATACGAAAGTTTCATATTTATAGCTAATTTCATACATGGCTATTGCTTAGGTGGTAAATTAATGGAAATAAACCAAAAACGTACAAATGATAAATTAACGATATAAATTGTAATATTTTGCAATATTTTGTCGATTGCATTAAACTGTACTGTCAGCAATTTTTGCTCTGTTTCAGTTTGTTGTTTATGTAGTGTTTGATCCTTTAACGTTCATCGTTGTTTGTGTAGGCATAACGAAAACAACGATAACCAATGCGCAATTCACTATGTTGAAACCGTTTTGGTACGGCAAATTGTGACTCAAGCTTGTTGTACTCAAATAGTCAGTGCAAACTAGTCTCTCAGTTTTAAAGCTATCAAGTTGATACTTTGCACACATTCTTCTTTTCCTTGCAGGTAGTATAATCGTATCCTAGTATAATCATAATAGTATAATCATAATAGTATAATCATAATATATCCTGTAGCTGCTATATAACTGATTGATCGAAAATGCTACAACTTTGGTGCTTTTTGGTGTAAATTAGAGGGTTGATACTTTCAACACATGTTCTATTTGGACATAATATTTTATTTACATATTTTTATACCCTTGCAGAGGGTATTATAATTTTGGTCAAAAGTGTGCAACGCAGCGAAGGAGACATCTCCGACCCTATAAAGTAAAGGATTCTTAATCAGGATCACCTCCTGAGTCGATATAAGCATGTCCGTCTGTCCGTTTCTACGCAAACTAGTCTCTCAGTTTTAAAGCTATCAAGTTGAAACTTTGCACACACCCTTCTTTCAAGGAAAAAAAACAAATTTTATTTGTTTGAACAGGAAGACTTAAAAATTCGCAAACAAGCATTTTTTCAATTGAAACTTCTAGCGTGGAATGATACAAAACATGGGTAGCGACCTTAAAGGGTACATGGGTTTAGCGGTTTCAAAAAATTTTATTGAATGCTATAATATCTCTAGAATATTGTCCTACATTTTCAAGTAGATCTGACTAATAGTTTCGGAGGTACAGCTTTGAAAAGGTGAACGGTCAGGTCGAGGGCAAGTAGCAGAGCGCAGAGCGCAAACTTTAAACTCGTTTTTCTCAAAACTATGTTTTCAAAGCCGAGGATAATGATCCCATCCAAGCGAGGTCCGGAAAATTGAAGTCACCGAGAGTCACTATTAGCAGGCAAGTGATGAAAGTATGAAAGCCGTTCGGATGACGGTGGAATATAAGAACAGGTAATAGACGACGATTGAGCAGACAAAATGATTTTATCACACAGAATTTAAAATCACCAAGCTCTTGCAACTTCATCTCTTCAGGAGCGAAATTTGTACATAGAGTATATAGAGATTAAGAGTCCTTGTACTCTTTGCAGAGGTTCGTCGCGTCTAAAAGTGGTGTATCTATCTGGAAAATCTCGGAGCTAAAAATCTTCTGTTTTAACTAGGTTTCAGTAAAGACCATAACATGTAATGTAAGTGAAAAGCTACCCCTACGAGTGAGTTAGTTATTTAAGGGAGTTAGTTTTTTTAAGAAGAGGAAGATTGGGCAGGTGATGGGAGTTTGACTCCCATCATAGGAATTGAATAGGAGTCACCATATTTTTTTTTTAAGATACTCGGCCGATATTCCGATATTCTTCTTGCTTTTAGTAGAAATAGTTTCATTTCCTAATATTTTCCACCCTTCTAACGGTCTTTGCTTTGGCTTCGATGAAAGCGGAGATGTCCATCTCCGAGATGTCTGGGGCGAACCGTGAGACAAATATTTGTCTTACAGGTTGAATCATCTATTAAAGTTTTGGTGACCGCGGCAATAGTCCATACAGGGGGTCCAGACGGTGGGTTACCCTGTTGAGTGGACTCTAAGGGTTTTAAAAGATTTAGTGGAATCACTTGGAGTGATACCATAGAGGACAAAGCGGAGGATTTTTCTTATTAACGGAAAATTCGGGAGCCGAATTTTTTTAGCCGTTTCTGTTCTTGAGGTGGAAAATGAGCGGCTACATGATTGCGGGTAGATTAGTTTTCCAGCGATCTCTGGAGCCGCAACATCCGGATTTTTACGCTTAGGAGTAGCGGATTGTTTACGCTTGGGAGATTAAATTAAAAGCTGAAGGTTATTGTCTTATAAATCCAGCGAACATTGATTTCTCGGAAACCAACGAACTATTTTTCTAGTCTTTGAGATTCACGTGTTCGCGATGGCTGCTGATGCTGATAAAGAATATATTTAATTTTTTGGTATATACATATATACTTTATATACGTAATTTTTTATACCTATATTGAATTTGTTGTCACCAAAATTGATATCAGATATTTTGCGTGTGGCATGCGGATTTGGCACCCATATTTAACCTCGTTATGTTTTATTAATTCTATTTTTTAATAATTCTTTTTTTAAGCTTGATGGCCATGACCCACAAATATTCTATCCAACAGCATCCGTTTCAATTAATAATACAACATCAACAGCCCACCAACTTTATGAAGATGGTCAGGTGAAGATTGCTAAGCGGATTGGTTTAATGCAACATTTGCCTATAGGAAAATATGATGGATGCTCAAAAAAGTCACGGGAGTGTGTAATTTGCATGGCTGAATTTAGTGTTGGAGAAGCTGTGCGTTATCTTCCTTGCATGCACATTTATCATGTTAACTGCATAGATGACTGGTTATTGAGAAGTCTTACTTGTCCTAGTTGCCTAGAACCTGTAGATGGTGCCTTATTAATAAGCTACGACACGACATAGTGGTTTTTAAATCTCAGTCTATTTTAAAAATACTTAGTTACATTTTTGCGGATGATTTAAAATTAAATTTTAGTCGATAAATTGTTTCATATTACACAGAACTTTTATTTACATTTAGAAGATAATAATAAAATAATTTTTTACATTCATCTGTATAGCTCCTTCATATATATTATTTTAATAATTTATCCTTGGAATTCTATGGTCTTTGAGATAAAAATGGCTTTTAAAATATATGTATTTATAATAAAAAGTATACATTAAATATAAGCATTCAAGGTAGATTCACCAATAAATAAATATGTGAAAAAAATATAGAATAAATATAATAAAAATAACCTACAATTAAAAGTAAATGTGTTCATCCGTGGGCGTTATCCTGTTATCCTGCTGGTGATCCTGGAATGTCGGAGCAGCTTTCAGAGAAATTTCGACTGTAAAGAAGGTCTGTCGACTGTAAATAAATATGCTTTCTTCCCTTCGCCTTTTGGTCTTTCCTTTCCGGGGAATTTTTGAATCTTATAGTTACGACTATTTTCTCTTTGACGATAAATAACATTTCGAAAATGTTTTGTAACTCAGTTGTTGCGGCTCGTGGCTCGTGGACACATGAAAATGGATGATCTCTTCTGGTTTGGGATGTGGAGCTGATGCGGAAGGTACCACTTTAAATCCTAATGCATTAGCCCTAATGGGATTTTACCAGAAGTCGGTTATTCTGATAACGATTCTTCAGTCATCACCATGCAAGTGACATATCTATGCTGCTAGCGTCGCTGTCACCTATAAAAGCCATTGTTATATAAATTTGAATTTAAATAAAACAAGAAAGGAAAGCTAACTTCGGGCGGAGCCGAAGTTTATATACCCTTGCAGTTGGGCCATTTTCGATCGTTCAGTTATATGACGGCTATTGGATATAGTCATCCGATCCGTATGAATTTGGCAAATCAGATTATTTTGTCCAAAATAGAATCTGTACCAAGTCCCATCTTTCTAACTTAAAAAACACCAAAATTATGCCAATTCCGATCGTTCTATGACAGCTATAGGACATAGTCGGCCGATCCTTATGAAATTTTGTACATAAGATATTTTGGTCATACATAACATGTGTGTCTCAACCCTCCAACTTAAAAAACACCAAAGTTATGGCATTTCAGATCAATCAGTTATATAGCAGCTATAGGATATAGTCGACCGATCCCGGCCGTTCCGACTTATGTACTACCTGCAAGGAAAAGAAGGATGTGTGCAAAGTTTCAACTCGATAGTTTTAAAACTGAGAGACTAGTTTGCGTAGAAACTGAAAGACAGACGGACAGACGGACAGACAGACAGACAGACGGGCAGACGGGCAGACGGACATGCTTATATCGACTCAGGAGGTGATCCTGATAAAGAATATATATACTTTATAGAGTCGGAGATGTCTCGTTCACTGCGTTGCACACTTTTGACCAAAATTATAATACCCTCTGCAAGGGTACAACAAGAAAGGAAAGCTAACTTCGGGCGAAGCTGAAGTTGATAAATCCCTGCAGTTAGATAGCAGCTTTTTTTATAATGAAAATTTCAACATCAAACCAATTGTTAGCGTCAACACAACAACAGGGAAACTAACGAATAATTTACGGGCGGTACAAATACTTGCCAACACAAATACTTCAAAAATANAATATCTTATGTACAAAATTTCATAAGGATCGGCCAACTATATCCTATAGCTGTCATAGAACGATCGAAATTGGCATAACTTTGGTGTTTTTTAAGTTAGAAAGATGGGACTTGGTACAGATTCCTCTTTGGGCAAAATAATTCGATATGCCAAATTTCATAAGGATCGGCCGACTATATACGATCCGCTATATATCTAATAAAATAAGATGGGTGGCGCCACCTAGCGGACTGCGACTGAACTGCAAGGGTATATCAACTTCGGCTCCGCCCGAAGTTAGCTTTCCTTTCTTGTTATAATGAAAATTTCAACATCAAACCAATTGTTAGCGTCAACACAACAACAGGGAAACTAACGAATAATTTACGGGCGGTACAAATACTTGCCAACACAAATACTTCAAAAATATCATATCTAATCGTCACAGTCGCAGAAGAAGAAAAAACTATGAACAAAATTTTTTAAAGATCCTGTAATTTTGATTAAATAAACATTAAATAACTTAAAAGCGTTCTATTAAAACTTGTTTTTCTGACATTAACACATGCAACATTCTTTAATGCGAATCACGACACCACCCTCTGCTGCACAAGGGCCGTGCGCATCGAACTAATCCACCCGGAGGAGAACAATATTTTCGTATCGTTCCGGTTAAAATGTACACTCATAACTCCTATATTGATACATTTGCATTTCTAAATTAAGGCTCATCGGTCACACTTATAGACGAGAAACTCTTCAAAAGGCTAATCATCCAAGGTACTCCGGATCCGATCTGCATGCAGTGGACGAACCAAACGACAAGAAGGGAGAACGAATCCGTTTGCTTTAACATAAAAGTCTTTAAAATAGACACCAACAGAACACATTGGTTAAAAAATTTAGGATCACCGAAGCAACCGCTGGACATCAAGGAGTTAACCAATAAATACACTCACCTGCAACGATTACATCATACACTGATGCTCAACCAATGTTGCTGATTGGAACAGACAATTAGAAGTTAGCCGTTCCCCGGAAAATAAGAGAAGGAAGGCAGGGATCTGGAAAAGACAATAAACATTTTTCTATGCACCACTGTCAATGCAACTTGACTGAAATTGATAAGGCCGTTAAAGAAAGCTTCAACGTAGAACCCGTAAAAATGATGAAGAAGCTTTCAAAATCATGCAGGAAACGTGCGTAAAAATCGGCGGACGGTACGAAATCGGTCTGCTTTGGCGTCATAAAGATACCGTACATCCTGAAAGCTACACAAACGCAATAAAACGTCTAAATTGTCTGAAAGCTAAAATTGAGAGAGAACCAGATCTACGAGTAAAAATTCAGGAGCAAGTCAACAACCTGCTAGAAAAAGGCTACGCCATCTTGTTAAAAAATGAGGAAGTCTATCACAACCATATCTGGGACCTTCCAATTTTCATAGCTCATAACCCCAACAAACCCAATAAGATTCGACTGGTTTGGGATGCAGCTGCTAAATCTCATGGCGCCTCCTTAAATGACTTTATGCTTACTGGTCCGGATCATTTACATCCACTGTCCGACGTTTTGATGGCATTCAGAGTCGGCAAGATAGCGGTCTTCGGAGATATAGCAGAAATGTTCTATCAGATAAGAATAAAGGTAAGTGACATCCATATACAGCGTTTCCTGTGGATCGACGATCAAACGCAAAGCCCAAAGGGATACGTAATGAGAGAAATGACTTTCGGAATATCTTGCGCCCCTTGTATAGTTCTTTACGTCAGGGACAAAAATGCGGAGGACTACAAGATGCAGTATCCAAGAGGAAGCTATTAAAGTGTCGAAGGCGGTCAAACAAATACATTCAGCTGGGGGTTTCCATATGAGAAACTGGACTTCCAATTCACCCGAAGTCTTAAACGCATTAAATGGAGAATCAACCATTCCGCAGCCTACGAAAGACTTAGAAGACGCTCAGATAGTCTTGGGTATGTTTTGGGATCCAACATGTGATTCATTTAAATATTTTCTGATTCGGAAAGCTTAAAAGGAATGTACTAAGTGAGACGGAAAGCCCCACTAAAAGGGAAGCTCTGCAGGCTCTGATGTAAATTTATGACCCCTTAGGATTTTTTTCCTGTTATACATGGCGATCAGGGGCTGGATGGGACGAAGAATTACCGGAACCTTTACAGAGTTGCTGGACAAAATGGCTGAAAATACTATCACAAGCTAAGTCCGTACATATTCCACGACATCACAAACCATTGTTGCATTCCGCTGATAGTGTCAAACTACATACCTTTGTTGATGCGAGCGAATACGGATATGCAGCTGTGTGCTATCTTCGCGTGATCAAAGGATCTGACATCACGACAAATCTAGTCATTGTTAAAAGTAAAGTCGCTCCCTTGAAACCGCCATCGCCGGCGTCCGCCTGGCTCATAGAACACAATTCACACGGAACTTGAACATTGGCGAATGAACCGTTTGGACAACAATGTCAACAAGTCATGGTTAACAATGGATCCACAAAAGTTCCATGCTTTCGTGATGCATAGAATTGGTGAGATTATGGAAACAACGAGCGCTGCACAGTGGCGCTGGACACATGAAAACGTCGCAGATATGGCTTTGAAAGTTATCGCCAATCCAAACGTGGAGCAGTGGACAGGCATTCATTACGGAAAAGGCCCAAAGACCAGTGGCCAAATCATCAACCAAGTCTACCACAGCAAAACAATAATAACGAGCTCAAAGGGTAGTTCTAGTAACCAGAGTCTAATCCATCTTAAACTAAACATTGAACCGTTCTCAAACTGGAAACGTCTTTATCGTGCCACAGCGACGTTCATCATGTATGTAAAAAACCTGAAAGCAAAATGTCGAGGAGAAATCATCACCAAAACGTTGTCAGATGAAAAAATTCTCCAAGGAAAGAACCTACTTTATAAAGTAGCCCAAAGAGAAGCATTCAAGGACGAATTTGATTCTCTCAAAAAAAAAAACAACAACATCCAAAGGACCATCGCTCTTATTGGGTTAAAAATCTACCTAGATGATTGGGGCATAATTCGCACCCAAGGAAGGTCACAAACTAAAACCCGAACGATGACCAAATAGTACTACCAAAACGCCACCCGGTTACACATCTCCTCGTAAAGCACTTTCACGAGAGCAACCAT
This sequence comes from Drosophila pandora, assembly GCA_021223865.1. NCBI lineage: Eukaryota > Metazoa > Arthropoda > Insecta > Diptera > Drosophilidae > Drosophila > Drosophila pandora. Next base: position 281,869 of record JAJJHT010016151.1, on the reverse strand, counting down.
CATTTGTTGCACGAGGGAACTATAAACATAATCAGGAGTCAGTTCTTTATACCCCAGTTACGCGTGATAAACAAGTCCGTTCGTAAAGAGTGCCAGAAATGTAAAAACGATACAGCAGCTCCACTAGCGCCGCAGATGGCCCCATTGCCTGCAGCCGGGATCGCTAGCTTTTAAAAACCCTTCACTTATACCGAAGTGGACTTCTTTGGTCCCATTGCCGACAACGTAGGCGAAAAGGTGAGGAGAAAAGGTAGGGCGTGATATTTACGTGCCTTACTATACGCGCTGTAAATATAGAGATAGCGCATAGCTTCGATACAAGTTCATGAGTAATGTGTCTGTCAATTTTTGCTGAGTACGTGATCAACTCCCGTCCTCTAACATTTGTAACACTTCAAATCAATTATTGTTAGGATCTGCAGACGGGTACAAGCCAATCATACAAGCCAATCGTCGTACAAGCCACAGTATGCTCGGCTACAGTGAAGACCCACTATGGAACTATGGCACGGCCAGCAATCAAAATAGCAGTGTTAGACGTGAAGAATNCTTTCCTTTCTTGTTATAATGAAAATTTCAACATCAAACCAATTGTTAGCGTCAACACAACAACAGGGAAACTAACGAATAATTTACGGGAGGTACAAATACTTGCCAACAAAAATACTTTAAAAATATCATCTCTAATCGTCACAGTCGCAGAAGAAACCAACGAACAACGATTAAATAAACATTAAATAACATAAAAGCGTGCTATTAAAACTTGTTTTTCTGACACTTACACATCCTGGGCTGCCCCAATTTTCAAATAAAATTTTTCTTTATCTTTCTTTCATCTTTAAAAAAAAAAAAAAGCAGCAAGGTTGTGCCATTTCCGATCCATCAGTTATATGAAATATAGAATATAGTCGGCTGATCCCTATGAAATTTGGCAGATCCGATTAGATTGCCCAAAATTCATAGAAAGTCCCATCATTCTAGTTCTAGTTCATCATTCTCTAAAATAGTAATAGTACCCAAGAAAATGGATGCATCGGAAATTCCAAAATTTCGTACGGCTATTGATTACAGACGACTTAACGAAATAACCATTGATAATAAGTTGGTCTATTATTGGTAAGTTCTTGGTAGTGTATAGTGTATAGTGTATAGTGTATAGTGTATAGTGTATAGTGTATAGTGTATAGTGTATAGTGTATAGTGTATAGTGTATAGTGTATAGTGTATAGTGTATAGTGTATAGTGTATTGTGTATAGTGTNATTTATAAAGAAGCTTTAACGTGTTATTTCTGGGCTCGGGCAATCACGTCGAACTATAAATTCGGTGGAACGTACCCTCAAACTCTGTGAGCTAGCCGCGGCGTTTGTTGCGAGCAAAACATAGCTAAAACAGTTCGTTACAGTATAGTGTATAGTGTATAGTGTATAGTGTATAGTGTATAGTGTATAGTGTATAGTGTATAGTTATAGTGTATAGTGTATAGTGTATAGTGTATAGTGTATAGTGTATAGTGTATAGTGTATAGTGTATAGTGTATAGTGTATAGTGTATAGTGTATAGTGTATAGTGTATAGTGTAATCTTCACTACACGGCCTACATAATTCAATATATCGTAAAATTTGATCAATTTCTTCTCTTAGGTGTACCGCGGAAACTGTGGGTGATAGAACCTATGTTTGTTCTGGACTTTGGTTCAGGGGAGCCTAAAGGTTATGGAGCAAATAAAATTATGCGTGGAGGAAAAAAAAAGTTGGAAATTGTCGGCCTGTGTTATTAGTATAGCAACCTGACAGAAAGTACCACAAATAACATTACCATATAAAAAAACCTCTTGACGAGGTAAAGTACCGGTGACGAACCTGCATGCGAAACCCAAAATATCTGATATCAATTTTAGTGACGAAAATATGCTATATAGGTGTACACAATTGCATATAACAAATATTCTAATTCGGCACGTGCCTGATTTTTATTTTTTTGTTGCACGTGCCGAAGAAGAATATTTTTAAGATAGAGGGTTGGGACTTTTCACACATGTTATATTTGACCAACATATCTTACGTACAAAATTTCATAAGGATCGGCCGACTATATCCTATAGCTGTCATACAACGATCGGCATTGGCATAACTTTGGTGTTTTTTAAGTTAGAAAGATGGGACTTAGTACAGATTCTATTTTGGAAAAAATAATCTGATTTGCCAAATTTCAAAAGGATCGGCCGACTATATACGATCCGCTATGTATCTAATAATATAATATGCGTGGCGCCACCTAGCGGACTGCGACTCAACTGCAAGGGTATATAAACATCGGCTCCGCCCGAAGTTAGCTTTCCTTTCTTGTTTTATATGATATCAGTTGTTTTTTTTTGTATATATTGATCTTCAATTATTTAAAATAGTACACATAGTATATAGAATATTAAAGTAACCTCTGCCAGGCGATTCACAGTTAGCAATACTTTAATTGTAAGGATAAACACCAAAACTATTTTTTTAGCTCAATTGATTTTGATATTGAAGAAGGTGGAATAATTAAAAACCTTTCCAAAGACGTAAAGAATTTTTCGATAGCAAAGGTTTTGGAATTTGCTTAGTTTAAAAATTTTAATTAAAAATTTGCCCAAAATTCTTTTAAAAATCCAAAATTGTTTCGTAATTGTGGGAAACCAAATTGTTTAAACAAATTAACAGATGGGGACCTATCCTTATGAGAGTTTCTCTATATAATAAATTATCAGAAAACAAGAAAGGAAAGCTAACTTCGGGCGGAGCCGAAGATGATATACCCTTGATTATTATCAGATTATTTTCCCAAAAATGGAATCTGTACCAAGTCCCATCTTTCTAACTTAAAAAACACCAAAGTTATGGCATTTCCGATCAATCAGTTATTTGGCAGCTATAGGATATAGTCGACCGATCCCGGCCGTTCCGACTTATATACTGCCTGCAAAGGAAAGAAGGGTGTGTGCAAAGTTTCAAATCGATACCTTTAAAACTGAGAGACTAGTTTGCGTAGAAACGGACAGACGGACATGCTCATATCGACTCAGGAGGTGATCCTGATCAAGAATATATATACCTTATAGGGTCGGAGATGTCTCCTTCACTGCGTTGCACACTTTTGACCAAATTTATAATCTCTGTTGGGCCAAGCAGCCACCAAAAAGTGCATTTAAAATAATCATAAAATGCTAAGCTGCAGCTGTTGTTGTCAGCATGTATTCTTCTCTGTTTTGTCTCCCAGTTTCGCATGCGCTTTATTGGTATTTGTAGCGTATGCGCTTTGGGAAGCTTTGGTAGAGCGTCTGAGCAAGCTCTTGGGGGGCGTTTGTTGTGATTTGGAGTTGATTTCTAGCCGCATAGATTAGGGTTAAATTGAACCCAAAATAAATATATTGAAACCCTGATTTGAAACGCGTGTATTTATTCGGCTGCTATTAAAAACTATAAATAGCACAACATTGGTGACCCCGACGTGATTTCATCCCGGTTTATTATTGTGATCAGCATTAAAAGTGCCAAGAAAACGCCCTTGTTGTTGTTGTTACAAGTTGCATTTTAATTGCAGAATGGAGTCTGGAGCTGAGACTATTGGAGCTGCTGCCGCAAACCGGGAAAGGATGCTGCGGTGAAGAGCAGAGGTGGCCTGCCAGGAAATGGAGGCGCTGCATCATAAGGTGAAGGCTGCGGCGCGGTCTGAGGATTCTTCCATTATGGCGCTGGAGTCAGTGAAGAAGCGTTTGCGTGAGCGGTTCACTGCGCTTCAAGAAGAGTTGGAGGAGCTTAATTTTAACGAAGTCGGGAGTGATCTGTATTGGAGATTCTCGCAGCTGGCGACTGATGTGCAAGTGGAAATTCAGGTGGAGGTGAATTCTCCACACTTCTCGACGGTGCCAGTGTATCGCCAATGCCATACAAGCCAGCCCCCTCCTTGTCACCGTTGCCGATGCCAACATTCAGCGGCGGCTATGCCGAGTGGCCGGATTTCTGCGCCCTTTTTAAGACCACGATTGACAGCCATCCCCACCTAACGAAAACGGAAAAGCTCCGGTGGCTCATTTCATGCCTGCGCGAGTCAGCCTTGGATACGGTGAGAGCTCTGGAAATTACTGACGCGAACTACGATGTGGCCCTTGACCTATTGCGCAATCGTTTTAGTAATCGGCGTTTAATATTTCAGTCTCACATTAATGAGATCCTGCAGCTTCGTGTGGTCGAGCCAGGGTCTGTTGCTACTTTGCGGGAGCTATCGTATCGGTTCAATGGCCATATGCGGGCTCTTATGAGTTTCGGATCAGCTGCCGAGATCCAAGGATGTTTGCCTATTCAGATTATCCTGCAGAAGTTGGATCCTGCTACAAAGACCAAGTGGGAAGACACTCTCGCCGGAAGCAACGACAGCCTTCCGTCTTGGGAGTACATGGAACGATTCTTGGAGCAAAGGTGCCGGACTCTTGAATGCGTCGACTTCTCTTTGGCTGCGTATCCACCAGCCAACCAAGTGGGCCGAGGTAGATCTTCGAATAACCGATCTTCGTGCATGGTTATTAACGCCCGTCCAGCTCTATGCGCCCTGTGTGGTATTTCGGTGCACGAGCTACCTTCTTGTTCAAAGTTTAGTTCTTTGACAATTGAGGAACGGTACGACGAAGTGCGGCGTCTGGCTCGCTGTTTTGTTTGTCTGGAGGATGTCCATCTTGCTTGCAGATGCTCAGCTTCCCGCTGCTCGACGTGCAATCACCGTCATCATATTTTGTTGCACCCTCGTGGGCAGATTTTACCCGCACGAGTCTCCCGTCCCATCGGTGCCGTTTCTGTTGCGAACTCATCCCGCTCAATCAACCCTGTTATGAACCAGGAACGCAATGCTGAGCTAGTGCTCCTGCCAACAGACAATGTGCTCGTTTGTGGTCGATCAGGAGCCTTCTTGCCTTGCCGAGTTTTATTGGATTCCGGTTCACAAGTGCACCTCATCTCGTCTCGGCTGGCGAATGAACTTCAGCTTGGCCGTTCCAAATGCTCCACAACGGTGGCCGGTTTCGGCGGCGCTGGGTTTGAAACGGATGGAGCATCCGTTAATGTGTGCTTGAAGTCCCGCTTTAGCACGTATTCAGTGGAAATTGAGGCTGTTGTAGCTTCACATATAACGGACTATCAACCTAGCCAGAACATAGATGCTTCGCGCTGGAAGATTCCTGGCAATATGGATCTAGCTGACCCTAACTTCCACAAAACGGGGCGAGTGGACCTGTTGATTGGAGCCAGCTTATTCTTTGACCTATTGTCGGCTGGTCAAATCCAATTAGGTCACGGGCTCCCCATTGCCCAGATTACTCGATTTGGCTGGGTGATTTCTGGACGCGGTGAACTATCACGCGATGTGTCGTCGCTCTATGCTAGGAAACACAACCCACGGAATAACCACTGGAATGATGTGACTGCTGCCCCTTCCAACAGTGTTATTAAAGGCCCACCCTTCAATGGCGGTGGATGTTGGGCCAAGCAGCCACCAAACAATGCATTTAAAATAATCATAAAATGCTTAGCTGCAGCTGTTGTTGTCAGCATGTATTCTTCTCTGTTTTGTCTTCCAGTTTCGCATGCGCTTTATTGGTATTTGTAGCGTATGCGCTTTGAGAAGCTTTGGTAGAGCGTCTGCGCAAGCTCTTGGGGGGCGTTTGTTGTGATTTGGAGTTGATTTCTAGCCGCATAGATTAGGGTTCAATTGAACCCAAAATAAATATATTGAAACCCTGATTTGAAACGCGTGTATTTATTCGGCTGCTATTAAAAACTATTAATAGCACAACAATCTCGTTTTATAATTTATAATTTAGTCACCTCGTGGACTTCCGTCCACAGTGATGTAAACATATAAGATACATTATACCCTTATATCAAATTTATTATAATGTAAATTTTATGTATGTAATTTACATTATTATAAATTTTATATAAGAGTATAATGTATCTTTTTTATATACATATGCATAATCCATTGAAAGTCCCATCCCTCTATGGCCTTTCCGATCGGTCAGTTATATGGCAGCTATAGGCCGATCCTTATCAAAATATGTCACATCGGATAATATTTCCCAAAGTGGAATCCATAGAAAGTTCCATCCTTCCAACTGAAAAAAAAAAAAAAGTTATGGCTTATCCGATCAATCATATAAGGTTGTCAAATATCTCCCTTCCGCCTTTTTGTCTTTTGATTTTCGCGGCTATGTACAAAGCGCTACAGAGCTCGTATCTGGCAATACTATACATAATTTGAAAGGTCTTGACATAACCTACAAAACGACGCTATGCATGATTAGGATATTGCGTTTAACAGTTATAGACGTGTAAACATGGAGTTCACTAACGCCGAAATTCGCGCTATTTTAAAGTTTTCCTTCGTTAAAGGCAAATCCGCTAGAGAAACGTTCCGTGAGATTAATGGTGTTTTGTGGGATGGTACTCTATCACTTCGAACCGCGGAGGAATGGTTTCGACGATTCAGAGCCGGTGAAAACGACACCATGGATAAGCCAGCCGGCGGAAGACCTGTGACGACAAATACCGATCAAATCATGGAATACATCGAGTTAGACCGGCATGTGGCATCTCGTGACATCGCCCAGGAGATGGGAGTTAGTCACCAAACCATTTTAAACCATCTGCAGAAGGCTGGATACAAAAAAAAGCTTGATGTTTGGGTGCCGCATGATTTGACGCAAAAAAACCTTCTGGACCGAATCAACGCCTGCGATATGCTGTTGAAACGGAACGAACTCGACCCATTCTTGAAGCGGATGGTGACTGGCGACGAAAAATGGATCACATACGACAATATCAAGCGAAAACGGTCGTGGTCGAAGGCCGTTGAATCGTCCCAAACAGTGGCCAAGCCGGGATTGACGGCCAGGAAGGTTTTGCTGTGTGTTTGGTGGGATTGGAAGGGAATCATCCACTATGAGCTGCTCCCATATGGCCAGACGCTTAATTCTACCATCTACTGCGAACAACTGGACCGCTTGAAGCAGGCGATCGACCAGAAGCGTCCAGAATTGGCCAACAGGAAGGGTGTAGTGTTCCACCAGGACAACGCCAGACCACACACTTCGTTGATGACTCATCAGAAGCTGGGAGGTTTTCGGGTGGGAGGTTTTATCGCATCCACCATATAGCCCGGACATAGCGCCAAGTGATTACCACCTGTTCCTGTCCATGGCGAACGCCCTTGGTGGTTTAAAGATGAACTCAAAAGAGGCTTGTGAAAAGTAGCAGTCCGAGTTCTTCGCAAATAAGGAGGGGGGCTTCTACGAGGGAGCTATTATGAAGTTGCCGTCTAGATGGAAGCAGATTATCGAACAAAACGGCGCATATTTGAACTAAATCCGATCACTGTAAAAACTGCAAAAAGCGGAAGGGAGATATTTGACAACCTTATATAATAAACATGTATTATATCTAAAATAAATGCGCAAAATTCAAAAATTAAAAAAAAAAGGTTTTCCAGTTTTTATAATTAAACTAATTGTTGAATGTAATACTTTATTTTGGGTGTGCGATATAAAATAATAAATATTACAAAAGTATTGGCGGAGAGGCTTTGCCTAGTTTTTTTATAGCTTTAAATCCATGATTTGGCCCAAAAACGGTGGTGGCTGTAATTTAAGTAAAGCAGAGTTTTTTTTATTTGCATTATATGCTCAGTGGGGACATATGCATATAAAGCTTTCTACTCGTAAAAGTGTGCATTTGTAGGAGGCTGGACAAAAATAGTAGCTGCACTTACAGGACTATATCTTGAGTTAACGAATTTTGCCAGATATAAGCGATGTATCAAAAGTTGCGTTATCTCCACGTGCAATATGAATATGATCAAATGAGCCAATTTTGAAAATTATTTTTATTTCTTTGGTACCTTAAGATTGGTACCTCAACCGACCCGATCCGACATTTCTTTCAGAAGTTATTCGAAAAATTCGTCTTTTTCTTTTTCTTCAAAATGAAGCCAAAAAAGAAGAAATCGCTCAATCGCTTGATTTCGCCATCTGTCCAACAAAGTAAAGCAAAAACTCACACGCCGAATTTTCAACCGACGCTTCTATTGCCTTCTTCTTCTCTACATAAACTTTATTGTGTGCCCAGTTTCCAAACCGAATTGTTAATTAATGCAGTTTCCAGTCTGACAGTGACCGTTGATCAACATCCCGGCCTCCCCTGAAACACAGTTTCAGAATTTGGTAATAGGGCGATCTTGACAATTGGACGGGTGGTTTTTCCAGTTGGAATCCTAAGTCGTACAGCGCGGACCATTCCATCCTTCCCTGGATATGTTTCGATGACTCTTCCGAGAGCCCATGCTGCTGGCGGGGTGTGAGAATCCTTGAGGAGCACGATGTCATCTTTGGCAATGTTGACCGATTTGTTCATCCACTTTGGCCGATGCTGAAGTGATGTGAGATATTCCATGTGCCATTGTTTCCAGAAGCCTTGCAGCATAGCTTGAGTCTGTTGCCAATAATCCGAACGGTTGATTGGTACATTTGATAGATCGCCTTCTGGTACTGTCGTGTAAGGACGACCAATGAGGAAGTGTGCTGGCGACAGATAGTTGACCTCAGTGTCCGAAGTTGAGAATAGTGGACGTGAGTTGACCACAGCTTCTATTTGGCCGAGAAGTGTGTGCATTTTCTCAAAGGTGAGGACATTCTTGCCAATGACTCTATGAAGATGCAATTTGACAGAGCGCACAGCTGATTCCCATTTACCACCCCAGTGTGGTGCATGGGGGGGAATGAAATTCCAGTTGATTCCTTCGTCTGCCAGGGCCTTCAGTACGGCGTTGTTGTGTTCGTCTGACTGCAGAAGAGTTTGCGTTTCGTTTAATGCCCTTTTTGCCCCGACGAAGTTTCGCCCGTTGTCGCTATACATTTGCGAGCATTTTCCGCGGCGAGAGATGAATCGTCTGAGTGCCGGCAAGAATGTGTCGGTTGTAAGATTTGTAGCCAATTCCAAATGCAAGGCAGAAGTAGCTAGGCATACGAATAGACAGATGTAACCCTTTTCCTTGGCCCGGCGTAGTCGCAGCCAGTGTTTGCAAACGGAAATGCCTGTCGAACCCGGACAGACGGCAGATCTGACATGAATTGGTGAGATGTGTGTTGGCGTTGTCTAAAGCATTTTAGACAGTCATGCGTGATCTTTCGATTGAGGTTGTGTGCGCCAAATATCCAGTAGCGTTGGCGTGCGATCACAAATAACTCTGATACACCAGGATGTAAGTGAATCCGGTGCTCATGTTCCAGAATGAGCTTCGTTATGCGATGAGATTTGGGCAGAATTATTGGATGCTGCACATCCGCTGGCAGTTCTGAGTTAGCTAAGCGANTTGGCCCGGCGTAGTCGCAGCCAGTGTTTGCAAACGGAAATGCCTGTCGAACCCGGACAGACGGCAGATCTGACATGAATTGGTGAGATGTGTGTTGGCGTTGTCTGTAAGCGTTGGATGTAAGTGAATCCGGTGCTCATGTTCCAGAATGAGCTTCGTTATGCGATGAGATTTGGGCAGAATTATTGGATGCTGCACATCCGCCGGCAGTTCTGAGTTAGCTAAGCGGCCACCCACTCGCAGGAGTCCATGTTTGTCGATTTGCGGTGAGAGGGTGCGCAATTTTGATTTGTGTCCCAAATCTTGCTGGTTGAGAAGTCGCTTGTTTTTAGCTTGAAATTCGTCTTGGGCATGGCGCAGGTACAGGATCCGTGCGTCATGGATTTCCTCAAATGTCAGCGTAACGGTATTGGATTTTCTGCGATTGCGTCGGATGAACTTGAGAACGTAGGCGAGAATACGAAGTAGCTTTGGCCACGAGGAGACACGGTCGATCAGTTGGCCCAATAGTGAGGTTTCAGTGTTGTATGTTCTCATTGTCGTGAAGGCGGAACCTTTTACTTCAGCCTGGACTTGTTTATCTGAAATGAAACTAGAATGTGGAGTGCTAGGTGTTTTTACCCATTCAGCTTCGGTTGAGTATAGCCAGTGTGGGCCCTTCCACAATAGGTTGTGGTTTACTAAGTCAGCAGCTAGCATGCCCCTTGAAGCGCAGTCAGCAGGGTTGTTATCTGACTTGACATGTTGCCAGTGATCTCGTGGAATGATGCTGAGGATTTCGGCAGTGCGCTTTGCGACGAAAGTCTTTAGTTTGGCAGGTATATACGAGAGCCAAGCCAAAACAATGGCAGAGTCGCATCAGGCGTAAAAAGTGACGTTGTAGTTTTTCAGTGCAGCTTTGACTGAGTTGATGAGTCGACTTAGTAGCAGTGCGCCGCACAATTCCAGGCGTGGAAGTGATTGTGTTTTGAGCGGTGCAACACGAGTCTTTGCAGCTATAAGAGTAACCTGTATGTTACCATCAGGAAGCGTGACTCTACTGTAAATGGCAGCGGCGTAGGCTTTTATAGATGCGCCAGAGAAGGCGTTCAATTCAATTGTGTCAGTAGAGTTGCCAATGTAGAGTGAAACCTCAAGTTCATTGAGCGTGCTTGCATTTGAGATACCAATCTTCCAGGCTGAGCGGTAGCGGGCTGCCCCAGTCTAAGTTGAGAACCCAAAGTTCTTGGAACAGGATTTCGAATTGTATAACCACTGGAGCCAGCAATCCAAGTGGGTCGAAAATGCGAGACACATCTGATAAAACTTGCCGTTTTGTAATCTTTCCCTCGCTGGGCAAAGATACCTTGTATGCCAATGTGTCCGTGTGCGGTTGCCAATAAATTCCCAAAACCTTGTTCGTAGTTTCGAGTGGACTGTATGATGTGTTGTTTGTGATTGTTGCCTCAGGGTCGACAACGCGGTTGCTGTTGGAAATCCATTTTCCAAGTTCGAGTTGAGCTCATGACATTAGTTGAATTAGTTCTTGTTTGTATTGTAGAAGCTTTTCCTCGGTGTCAGCTCCTGTTAAAACGTCGTCAACGTAGAAATCTTCAAGAAGAATGTGCGCAGCAGTTGGATACAAATGTTGGTAGTCTCTGGCCAGTTGCACACGCAGTGCCATAGGTTACAGTGCAGAGTTGGTAATGTAGAAGTGGAGCTGAAAGATGTTCTTTCCAAACGATACGTTGATAGTTGCGGTGATGCCTGTTGATCCAAATTTGCCTGAACATCTTGATAATGTCCGCAGAAAAAATGTATTTATGTAAACGAAAGCGTACGCATACATCGAACAGGTTTCGTTGAAGGCTCGGCCCAACGTTCAGGGTGTCGTTTAAAGATTGACCAGAAGAATCTTGGAATGAACCGTCAAAAACTAATCGTAGTTTTTTTCCAAGTACAGGGTGATGTGGCATGAATAGAATACCCTTCCATCGTTGGTGAGAATTTCGTCAGGGTTCAATTGGCGCATGTGGCCTAGAGCAATATACTCTTGCATGAATTGTACATATCGTGAGTGCAGATCTGTGTCTCTATGTAGACGGCGCTCCACAGAAGCAAAGCGTTGGGTTGCTCCCTGCAGAGTGTCAGTGAATTGAGGATCTGCATCCTTGAATGGAAGCTCTACGGTGTATCTTCCCTTGGAGTCGCGTGAGTGCGTGGTTTGAAAATGCTCTTCAAACTTAACATTTTCAGGATCATGGTAAGTGTTGAATTGGGAGTCCTCGATATCCCAAAACCTTTGTAGAGTAGCATGGATATCGACTGTAGACAAAAATGACGTGGTGATTGAAATAGCTATTATGTTGCCTTGCGCATCCAGCTTCCTGTTGCCGGTTAAAATAGCCCATACAGAATCCGTGCCTAGTAGAACGTCTATAGGCGATGCCGAGTTGAATTCTGTGTCTGCAAGCGGAATCCCATTGAAGATCTCAAGCGCAGATGCATCGATGTTTATCCCTTGCCAGCGTAGATGTGATTTTTCCTAGAATATGAGCTTTTACTTGTAGCGAGTGATCAGAAACTCGAGACTTGATCGTGAGTGTGCTGAATCCCCTCGTGGTATCGGCCTTGATTGAAGAAATGCCGGAAATGAAAATCCGGCCAGCAACCCGACTAAGACCCAGTGCCTTAATACAGCGTTCCGATACATATGATAACTCCGAGCCCGTGTCGAGTAGCACCCGGCAGTTTGTGTATGTGCCTTGAGAGTTGCGGATGTGTACTAATGCAGTCGGCAATGTACCTGTTCGTCCTACTTGCCCATGTGACAATAGGGTTATCGTGAGTAGTGCCTGTGTCATGTGACTCGCAGTCACCGATGTCGTGTCTAGATCCTTGAAATCGCTTGAAGACGTGGTTGTGATTTGACCCTCGTTGGTCTACATAGCATGCGTGTGTATGAGTGTGTGGTGTCTGCTACCACACTGCTGATAGTTGTACTTTGAGCTACAGTTTGATGACCTGTGACCTGGTTTGAGACAGTTAAAACAAAGAGATTTGTGCTTTACAAAAGAATGGCGATATGGTCGATAGACAAACCAATGAATTGAGGACGTTAAGGCAGTTTATGCCCATCCGCATTACAATTCACGCATTTTGTCAGCGCAGCAGTTACCATGGCTCTGCTTGTCTTCTTGTTGTTACCATCCTGTCTCGGTACAGGATCGCTTTGACACAGCTCAAACTCTTCACATCGTGCGTCCAGGAACTTGAAGAACTCTTCGACTCTTGGTGAATTTGAAGCACGGCTTGTATCTACCCATTTGCGGCGTGACTCTGGATCGATTTTATTCAGCAATAAATGGATAACCCAGCAGTCTCGGTCCATATGGCCAATTGAGTCCAATGCACAGTGGGCGATTTGGTCCCGCTAGCGGCATTTAATTAATAACTTCTAAACTAAAATAGATGTTTTCAGTCGGTTTTTTTTCACTGATCAGAAACAAATCATAGAATTTTTTAAGTTAACAAATTTTTTTTTTAAATTTTTTTTAATTTTTTTTTTTCAATTAAAAAATTTTTTTATTTAAATTTAAAATTTTTATTATATTATATATTTTTTAGGAAAAAATGGCTTATAATATCTGCTCCATGAATCAAAATTCTGTGAACAGAAGATGGCATATAAAACCAGGGATATGATTTAACAAACAATTCCGCAGTTTCCAATGCGTAAGACCGGAATGCGTCCGAATTTATTTCGTGGCAGCATGTTAGTGTTCGTAAGACTTCACTGAATCGATGTATTAAATTATAGCTTACTCCTGTTATACGAGCAGCCAAATTTGGTTGTTTGAAAAACCTCCTTGCAGTGTTTTTGTTATTCGTACTGCCAGCAGTAGCAATTGGTATATCTACCAGCAAATGAATCTCTTCCCTCAGCTTCTGCTGAATAATTCTTTTATTTTCATCGACAACATCTTTGTCAACACCACGAGCTTGCCACTTTTGAATCGGAATTCTATATGCAATGTGCAAAACACATTCGAAAAACCTAATCCAGGTGTGAAGACTTGATAACCCATATTCAAAGAGGTTTTCATTAATAGACAAGCTCTTCACCAAATTCAGATCGTTCATATTCTTAGGAGTTGCCTTAGATATTCCGCATGTTTGCGAAGAAGATTCCGATATGACACTGAACGTTTTGCCATCAAGCATGGTCATATGGAATTGGTGATCAATTCTAAAGCCACTCAATAATGTTGGTAAAATATTTGAAATTTGGCTTTTAATAAAACAGTACCAAATATAAAGTTTTCCATGGCAGAAAACTTCTTCGTTGGGATGACTTCTGAGTGCCATACCAAAAAAGCACCCTTTTTGCTACTGACATTGTTCCCAAAAAGTACCATAGTTTGAAGGCTAGCAGGTAATAGCAGTTGATATTACACATTTTGAACGGCACTGATTCACACTTTCGGCTAATAAAAGAGTTCGACTTAATCCACTTGAATCCGGTAAGTTCTACTCCACGAAAGACAGGTGTACGCTAATCCGGGCTAGTTGTTATTATACTGAATTACCGCTACGTTTTACGAGCTACACATTTATAGACCGGTCACAAACATGGACTTTTTTTGTAATACATACCTTGAAGATAATAAAGAGCAAAACTTTTAACAAATTCACTAAAAATTGCAAATTTCTGAGGAGTTCAAATTCAATGCGCGCAAAGAGAAAAAATTGTGTAAAGCTCATTGCAAAATCATATGGTGTGTTTGACCGCTCACTGCTGATGATCAGATGATCGTAGAGCATTTAAAAAACTTTTAAAAATCTAATCAAAGCATTTGCTATCGATATGTGAAAAAATATTAACGGTTTTTTAAATTTGAAAATTTGAATTAAATGCCGCTAGCGAGACCAAATCGCCCACTGTGCGCTGTTGAAAAAGCTATAAGCCACGGGAATAGCGATGTGGAATATATTGTCACAACTTGCAGAAAGCTAGTCAGATATTTTAAAAAGTCAGGAAATAAATAAATTGGATAGAGCTAACAGCTATTTTAAAAGAAAAAAATCAGACCTGCAGAGTGGTGCAATTGTACGATTGCTGAAAGTTTTGAGAATATGTCCAAAAAACTTGAAGCTTTTAAACGCCTAACGATACATTTAATTTTGCCAAATTTAAACAAGCTAAAGAAAACCTGCCATATCGAGTACTATGACACAGACATAATTAAAAGCCTTAAATTCCAACTCCATAGCCAAATTTTATCAATAGTTACTCCAAATTTGACAAAATACCATAACACAGCTTTGTTCCCTTTTCCCCCAACTAACAAACTAATTCAATTCTCACAAACTGAGAGAGACCATAATAAATGATTGCTAAATTATTATGAGTCAATTTCTTCAAGACAATTCTGACCTCAACAATAATGGATTCCAGTTAGTAGACGATGAATTCTCAGATTATTTCGATGTCCCCCAAATTGAGACTATACAGAACAAGGTAGAACAAAAAATTTCTCCATATTCTAATATTAATGTTGCAAACACTACTGATTTTAGTGATTTAGCTTGGTGGCATTTGAATAAGCAAATTTTTTCGCTATTGCACAAAACAAGCTGCAAAATATTTTGCATTCCAGTGAGCAACGCTTCGGAAAGGACCTTTTCAAACGCAAGAAATTTAAAAACAGAGAAGCGTTGTTAAATAGCCACTAACTCAGAAAATATCAACAAAATAATGTTTTTGCATTCCAATTAAAATTAATTGTAAGTTATTGTTAATTTAGAAATAAATAAAATAAAAAACCATAAATATAAAGCCTTTTCGGACTCGAAGAAAATTTACTGCATTTAATTTGTTTTTATTTCTTTTTATTTACATTTGCAACTGAATCATTCGAATGAAACGTCTCTGTTTTCATCGTTCTCAATTCACTCAATTCGTTTCCTTCTACCTGCTCTTTGTGCAAATGAGTAACCCTCTCACACCATGTTGCCTTTGCTCTCAAATTCACTCAACTCATTTTTAGCATTGTGCATTTGAATGTGTGTGTTTTTGCCACTCATGCAGATGTCTAGTAAATAAATAATTGATTGAATAAATGAATGAAGTTCATTAACTATCTCTGGTTAGTCGGATTGAATATGTAAGCCCCTGAGCCAAACTTTGCTCAACTATGAAATACTGCATATGAAACTAATATGTTTTGTTACAACAACCCTTGCAGTTAGGTAGCAGCTTATATTATTATATAAATATATCGGATCGTATATAGTTGGCTAAAATGTAACCATCAAATCAATTTTCTATGAAAAATTGTTTTAAACAATCTCAAGAAATTTGGCAAATCGGAATAGATTGCCCAAAAGGGAATCTGTACCAAGTCCCATCTTTCTAACTTATGGCTTAAAGTAATGGAATTTCCAATCAATCAGTTATAAGGCTAAGGAAGCTATTGTCCACCGATCCCGGCCGTTCCGACTTTTATATTGCAAGCAAATGAAGGATGTGTGCAAAGTTTCAACTCGACAGCTTTAAAACTGAGAGACTAGTCTGCGTAGAAACAGACAGACGTACATGCTTATATTGACTCAAGAGGTGGTCCTGATCAAAATATATATACTTTATAGGGTCAAAGACCCTCCGTAAGCCATTTTCTGCACTTAATGAGCAACACTTAAGAGTTAATTTCTTGATCTTAAGTTATTAAGTGAATCTCTAAGGAGAAAAATTTCAAACAACAACATGCTAACGCCGATCCGTTCACTAAGTCAGCCAATGGAATCTTCGAGGTGTCTTGGTCCTCCTATCCACTATTTCAAAATAGTTATACCTGAAGCCTACCTTGAAATATCACTTGATCCGTCAGTTTGGCCTGAGCACAGTATTATTCATGAATTTTTAGCCAAAGACCTTCTAAATCCCTCTAAACTATGCCGATTCTGCTCCAAAAATAATTTATTTGCTAATAATTTATTTTCTTGCTGAAACCAAAACGTTCAAAATTGTCTGGCTAATTTGAGCCAATTTTTTACTAAGAGTAATACTTTTGATTTTGATCCTATTACACTTACTGAAACCGGTCTTAATTCCTCTGTCTCTGTCCCCAAGTACAATGTACTTCGACTGAATAATTTTGGAATCGAGTTTATAGCTGTAAAAATTTCTGCTGGTCCGTCTCATATTTTCCTGACCTGTTCCTATATACCTCCATTGGTTGAGGATACTGTACATTTTCACCACCTTGGGGCTATTAAGTTTGTTTTATCATATGTCAATGACTCTGATATTATCCTAATTATGGGTGATTTCAAACTTCCCCACATCTTCTAGATCCCGTGTGAAGATGACAGTTCCCTGCATGCCAGTTGTCACATTGAATTTATCAAAGAGTTTATTGAAATTTCTTTTTTCCAATTTAACCCCATCCTTAACACACTTTGCAGATCTCTAGACCTTATTTTCTCTAATATGATATCCTCTGATTAATAATTACCATTATGATAATTACCATTACCATCCTACACTATAGGTTTCTGCCTTAATTGACGTTCCTAATATTCACGCTGACTATAAGGCTCAGCCTCGTACTAAATGTTTTCGAAAAACGGTTTGTAATGCTCTTCGCAATCATTTAGCTGGAATTGACTGGTTTTTTAAGTTAGAAGGATGGGACTTGGTACAGATTCCATTTTTGAAAAAATAATCTCAATTGCTGAATTACATAAGGATCGGCCGACTATATACTAAAGCTGCCATATAACTGAACGATCGGAATTGGCATAACTTTGGTGTATTTTAAGCTAGAATGATGGGACTTTATACGGATTCCATTTAGGGCAATCTTATTTGTTCTGCCAAATTTTATAAGGATCGGCCGCCTATATACGATCCGCTATATATCTAATAATATAAGATGCGTGGCGCCACCTAGCGGACTGCGACTCAACTGCAAGGGTATATAAACTTCAGCTCCGCCCGAAGTTAGCTTTCCTTTCTTATTATACCCTTGCAGAGGGTATTATTTTTTAATTAAAATAATCCCTCTCAAAAATAATCAATATATAAAAAATAATCAATATATTGAAAAAATTCACGTTTAAAATTGTAAGAAGTTTTTTCGTGAAAATTGCATGTACCATGTACCAATGTGCAGTGAATCGAAAAGAAATTATTGAAAAGACTTTTTGCGCTGACTTTTTCAGTCAATCGGTCTTTTACTGAGTCTCTCTCCGCGAGCGTCACTCGAATCTCTCATTGAGCGATGTTCGGTAGACGAGAGTTTCATGATTGGCTCATCGTAATTCGTTCAACAAAAACCCGAAACAAAACGAAACAAAGCTCAGAGAAAAACCGAAATGGCATGCTTTTTTTCGGTTGCTCTCGCGAACAGAGCGTAAGCAAAAAAATGGTTAACAGTTATTTGCAAGGTATGAAATCTAGAGTTTGGTGGAGGAATTTTAGATTAAAAATAACTAAAAACCAAAATTCAGCCAGATCAGACCATTTTAAGTAAAGTATAGAAGTTATATATACCTTTTTTTTTCTCTCAAAGTAAATTTACTAATAACTAATCCTAATTCAGTTGAATAGGAGTCGATTGGTGACTGAACTATCCCGATCAGACATTCCGTTGAAATGTCTGTATAATTTTGGTCCACTCTCTTCCTTCACTTCTTTTTCATAAAAAAAAATAATAGAATATTTAAAAATTTTAAATTAATTTTTGCTAATTTGCTAATTAATATTTTAAAATGGAATACAATGTTGTCTACTCATTAAAATCGTGCAATAAGCCGATATCTGCGTCCCAGGCCAGCATCTATTGTTGGCTATGCGAAAGTGTCTCACATGCCAAATGTGCTGGCCTTACTGCATCTGTCTCGGATGCCATATCCCGCCGTGTTGGCCTCCATTATTGCTGCAGTGGGTGCCGGGCTGCCCAAGATGAAATGAGATCTTTCATGCGACACACCACGAGTGGGTTTAAAGATTTGATCGTGGGTTTCCGAAAAATCAACGATCAACTCAGTGCGCTGGATGTTCAGCTATTAAATGAATCTCCTAAGCGGAAAAAATCTGCTACTAGGGAAGTTGCAGCTCCAGAGATCGCGGGACAGCTGGATCCTCCCGCAATAATGCAGCCGCTCATTTCCCTTGCTACTCCAAGAGCAGGGACGGTAAATGAAAAGTCAGCACCCGTAGCAGAGCATAACTTGTCTGCTTTGTCCTCCATGGCATCACTCCAAGTGATTTCCAGGAATACCCTAGAATTAACCCCCATAGGTTCCACTAGATATGGTAACCCGCCGCCGGACCCCAGGAACGGACTGATGCCGCGGTATTACCGACCGTGGCACCAAATTCATTACAGGTAATCCCACCTGTTAGACAAATATTTGTCTCACGGCTAGCCCCCGAGATTGGATATCTCGGCTTATATCAAAGCCAAACCAAGGCCGTAATTAGAGTGGAAGACATTAGGAAATTTAAATACTCCTACTCGCGGCGCATGTCATCCTTCATGATACGTGTGCCAGTGCCGATGTTTGTGACGATATGTTCGCCTGGCTTCTGGTCAGAGGACATATTTGTACAAGAGCATCAGCCGAGTAAGGTAAAGAAAAAAAATTCGAAGCCTTCTGGAGTCAAGCTCCCAACATCTGTCCAATCCGACTCTTCAAAAAACTAACATCTTCTATCAATCTTACCTATCAGAATTGTCGGGGCCTACGTAGCAAGCTCCCTAGACTCTATTCTGATAGTCTTTCCCTTGCGACCCATAGTATAGTCTTTACTGAGCTTGGTTAAAGCCGGAGATCTTTTGCTCCGAAGTTTTTCAAGTAGGTACCTCTGCGAAGAGGAGGAGGAGTCTTAATTTCTATTGACTCCAATTTCGTTTCTGAAGAGGTAAAGTTACCAGAGTTTGGTGATTTCGAATTCATTTGCGCTAAAGTCATATTGTCTGCTCAATCTTTGTTTATTACATGTTCTTACATCCCACCATCTTCCGAGCCGCCTACATACTGGTATCACTTGTCGGCTATACAGTCTGTTTCCAATCTTATGTCAGATACTGACCTTCTGGTAGTTCTTGGCGACTTTAATTTACCAGAACTCAATTGGTCAATTACTGAAAATGTAACTTTCCTATCACTTTCCACCCATCATGATTTCACGGCGGGCATCTTTGACTTGTCCCTAGGCCAGATCAACCATGTTAGAAATTCGTTAGGTCGGCTTCTTGACTTATGTTTTGTATCTGATCCAGATGGTACCACATTTTCCAGAGCTTTGCACCTCTCAACCCCTGAAGATCCATACCACCCTACGCTTGAAGTTTCAATTGAAACCGATTCTGTTGTCAATCAGAAGCATTCCCGCGTAGCAAAGAAGATTCGTTGTTTTCGTAAGGCTGATTTTCGTAAACTTAATTTTTTAATGGATACTTTTGACTGGTCCGATATTCTGGCATGCACTGATATATATATCATCCTAGATAAATTTTATTTGACATTAAATACATTCTTTGACTTAAGTGTGCCGTGGAAATTTCCGTCCGCTACAAATAGTCCTCCTTGGTTTACAAGGTGCGTTAGGCACCAAAATTGAAAAAAAGACAAAGACAGGCTTTTAAATAAATATAAAAGAACCTGTAGCAGCATAGATTTCTCAAGATACTTAATAGCTCGGCTAAATTTCACCGTGCATAACGCCGAATGTTATAAAAATTATATTCGCCGCTGTCGAATTCAGTTCACTCAGGATCCAAAGCAGTTTTATAACTTTGTAACCACGAAGCGTAAACATGTTTCTTTTCCTTCCCTACTTACGTATAATAATTTATCAGCGACTTCAGATCAGGCCATTGCTGATTTATTTGCAAAATTTTTTCAAACAACGTATTCACCTCCTAAAACTTCAGATCAGCCATACGCTTACAACATTCAACCAACTAATCGTATATTTGTTCCATTTCTTTCTGAAAAAATTTATTATTGGATCTTCAAGAGGTAAAGCCAGTTTATTCGCCAGGCCCCGACGGAGTACCAGGCTGTGTGCTAAAATACTGTGCTAGGGCTCTGTGCAAACCTCTTCAAAAACTTTTTAACTTATCTTTGGAATCTTTGATTTTTCCCTTTAAATGGAAAGAATCTTTCATAATTCCTCTGCACTCCTCAAAAAGGGGAAAAATCCGATGCTGCCAACTACAGAGGCATCTCAAAATTGTCAGCGATTCCAAAGTTATTCGAAAAATTAATAACTCCTCATTTGCAACACCTATGCTCATCAATAATTTCTCCATGTCAGCATGGTTTCATTAAGCGTCGCTCAACCACCACTAACTTATTGGAGTTGCGTCCTTTGTTTTAGATGGCTTCCAAAAGGGACTTCAAACTGATGTGATTTACACAGACTTTAGTAAAGCATTTGATTCAGTTAATCACTCACTCTTGTTGAGTAAACTAAATCTTTTGGGATTCTCAACCGACCTCATTACGTGGATCTCCAGCTATTTAAATGGAAGAACACAGAGAGTCTTATTTAAAAATCAATATTCCCGCTTAGTCCGTGCCACATCTGGAGTCCCTCAAGGAAGCCATCTTGGCCCATTACTATTCACTCTTTTTATAAATGACTTGCCCCATCCTTAACGAACGCGCTGGTACAAATGTACGCAGACGATGTTAAGCTTTGTCTGCAATATAAGTTCCCGTCTGCCCAAAACAGACTCCAGTCCGATCTTGATAATTTTCAAAAATGGTGTTTTGCTAATGACTTAATACTTAATGGATCAATACTTAATGGATCAGGCTTTGTACTATCTCTCTGGGATTGCCTTAGAAAAATTAACTCAGGTTAATGATCTTGGTGTCCTTTTAGATAGAAAACTTAAATTTTCCGACCGTATTTCTTCAATGGTTAATAAGGCTAAAGGTGTTCTCGGTTTTATTAAAAGATGGGCTAAAGAATTTAACGACCCTTAATTTACTTATAGCTTATTTATATCCTTGGTCCGTCCGATACTGGAGTACGGTTCATGTGCCTGGTGTCCCCAATATGGTGTTCATCAAGACTGCATAGAATCCGTACAAAAGAACTTCTTATTATTTGCTCTTATAGGACTTAACTAGGACGCAAATCTTCACCTACCTTCGTATAATAGTAGACTCCTACTAATAAACTTACCCTCCTTAACAAATCGTAGAACAATGCTGGGTGTCGTTTTCCTACACAACCTTATTAATGGTGATGTAGATAGCCAGCACTTACTAACACGCTTACAGTTTAACGTTCCGAATAGATGGACCAGAAACTTTAGTCCTTTATTCTTAAGCCATTGTAGATCGACATATGCACAGCATGATCCCCTTAGTATTTTATGTTCGAACTATAATGGTCTGTATCATAATATTTCTCTTTCATCCCTGTTAAATATTAAAACTTCCATTTTAAATTACCTTCAAGAGCACACTAATTCTTCCACGTTTTCTTTATAATCCTTCTATTTAATCTTCTATTTACTAACTCGAATTTATTCCCGCGATTCGAGCCGTACGTTATGCGGCAGGCGCCCCTCGGTCGGTTGGGCGGGAGGTGCGCTGTACGTATGCAGTGGGAACCGCGCAAAAAAAAAAAAAAAAGTGTGCAACGCAGTATACTTATAAAGTATACATAGTCTTGATAAGGATCACCTCCTAAATGAATACAAGCAGATCAATCTCCTGGGACTGCATATATTCAGGGTCAGCCAAGTTCAACCAAAAAAGTGAAAAGCAACAGACCGAAAGGGCTTCCTTGAGGGACTTCAGATATGGCACGGACTAAGCGGGAATACACATTTTTAAAAATAAATCGTTATGTTTAGACATTCATCCGAGAAGTTTAAAGTTTCCTTCCTTCTCCCAAAAGATTCAGTTTACTCAACAGAAGTTAGTAATTAACTGAGCCAATTCGGTGCAAAAAATATCTGTCAATAATCGATTAAATAACAAGGCCAAATAGTTAGTGGCAGAGGTGGTGCAGCGGCGCCTAATTTAACTATGCTGGTATGAAGAAATGATTAAACAAATGAGCAAAACAGTTTCAAATGAGGAACAACTTTGGAATTTCAGCTTCGGATTTTTTCCTTTTCTTATGCAAAGGAATTATTATAGGTTCTTTACGCTTAAGTGGAAAAATCGTCACCGTTACCTTTGGCACCCCTTACCTAGCGCTTTTCCGGATGTCCCCTTTCTGTTGATGTTTTTCTTCTGCATGGGTGTCCTGCCGTCGGTCTTCTCCAGGTCCTGCCGTCTTATCTCCGCCGGTACGCATAATTTCCACGACGCCACTTCTTTACTTCTGGCTTTATACGAAACATGGCGGTAAATCAGGCTTGCTTCTTATATGTAATCCGAAAACTTTTGTGTGTTTTCCTTTATCTACTCTCTCAGTTCAGAACTCGACGTTTTCGATTGGTGTTGCACTCCTCAGCTTTTCTATTACGGGCTGGCGGAAAGGTTAAGCCACATTAGAAAGGCGGCCACATTAAGATTACCCTTGCAGTAGCTGATTAAGTAGTCATAATGTTGAAAAAAAGCCCATCTCGCAATTCTCCCGAGAGGGCTCTCGATTTTTGTCTTGTCATTTTAGCGACATGTGATTCGTAATCACATCGAACAGACATCTCTCTAGGAGAGTCTCATCTACATTATCGCCCAATTTGGGCACTCCTTCTCAGTTGACGAGAAGTTTTTCTCCGCCCCGATCAAAGTCCGACTGGTGTAGGCAATAACTCGCTCGTCCTTCGGTATGACCTGTGTTAAAAGGGCTCCTCTCTGAAAATATGGTATTTGCCTGCATGTATTCTCAGGATTGCCGCCTTCAGCTTCCTGAATACATCTTTTATGTCCTCCAGAAAGCTACTCAATCTTTGTTTTCTCGATATTGTGATTGGTGGCCTGCGCATGATACTGTCGTGCTGAATGCTTTAAGGAAATCCCATCCTGGCACCAAACTGTCTACCGTGCCTGGCATTCCAGCGGGTTCAGTCCGTTCACCTTATCTCCATAACATAAGATTATCTGCAGTAAAGCTCGTTTTTCCGGTCGCGCCTACACTCCGAGGACGGTTTGACTACGTTTCCGTTTTTATCGGCACCTTCTCAGTACGACCACGTTGCTCTCTACACCACTCCTCTTCCCTCAGCCCGGATTTCGACTTTCACTTTCCCCCATCCCCCAGTACCTGCTGCAACCTTTTTTGTTTTATTTAACTATAACAATAATTTTATCATTTAGGAGTTGGGTATGGGCGAGACGGCAGATACTTCCCTACCTTAACTTCCTACACTAGCATCTCTCTTGCTCAATGTTCCTGAGCTTCTGCATTTTCGCTGCCGCAAAGGATGCTACGGCGTCCCAAACAATCCGGTTCTCCAGCATGACATGGACATGATTTCTTAGTTTGACAAAGAAACCCACAGTCGTCTGCAGCTAATATTGTTCACGTGCAAACCGGCGGAACTCAAAAACCACATCCTGAGTATCGTCGACTAGAGAAAGTACATAGCCTGGTGAGGACTAGATCGATAAAATTACATGAGTTTACATTTCGAGCCATTAAGCTTTAGGTTATTTGCTAAATACAAATTTTGAAATTTATCCAAATCGGATTGAAGCTTTGATTGGGCGCTAATGAATTTATACTGAAGACAAAGCTTAACTTCATTAGCGTACATAAGTACAAGTGAATCAGTTAAGGCAAGGGGCAAGTCGATAATAAACAGTGTAAAATATAAGGGTCCAAGATGGCCCTTTCAGGTAATTAGCTCAAAATCCAAATAAGGAGATCAGAAAGTAAGGATCAGATGAGGATATGAATGCCGACCTAAAGAATTTCTAACGTGGTTAATTTTCCCGAGTGACATGTCGAACATGCCCCTAGGGAAGTCGTGGTGGGAGTTATGCTGTTAAGACGGTGACTTATCAACATTTCACCATATGAATTCTTGGAAATTAAAGTCACCCAGAGCTTTCAGCTGGTCACCATCAGAAAGAAGATCAAAAACGAAACGAATAGCAGACAAATTTTGCCAGTATGTGGGCGGTTCGGACGAAGGTGGTATGTAAAAAAGATTGATCGGACAAAGTGATTTTGATGCAAAGAAATTCAATATCACCAAACTCTTGTGATTTTACCTCTTCAGAAGCAAATTTGAAATATAGAAAATAACCTCCTCCCCTTCGCAAAGTTCTATCACATCCAAAAGTTTTGTACCTACTTGGAAAAACTTCGAAGCTTAAGATCTTCGGCTTTAACAAAATTTCTGTAAAGACTATAATGTAAGATGCAAAGGAAGAACTATCAGAATACAGTTTGGGACTACGTACTACGTAACCCTATAGTATTCTGATAGGTAAGTGTTAGTGAAGACATTAGTTTTTTGAAACTGAGGAAGATGAGGTGGAAGGTTGGTCAGTGGCCGTAACATGTGGGAGTTTTACACCCACAGGATTGTTTTTTTTTTCACTGTACTTGGCTGATGTTCTCTGTCCAAAAGCTGGCGAAACAAATCGTCTTGAACATGACAAGGGCACACGTATTTTGAAAGATGACGTCTGCCTGGTGTATGAATATTTAAATTTTGTAATATCCACCACCTTTATGTCGGCTTTTGCTTTGATTGCTGCAGTATGTTGGTTGTTGAACTGTTCTCCTTCAAAGCGCACTGACGTAGATGGAACAACCGAAGGCTGGCTGCTGGAAGTCTGCAATTCCAATAAATGCGACAATTAGCAGCGACAATTAGCAGCGAGGCACTCACGTTCATCGATCATCTGTCTTTCGAAGCGTTTGGAAGTGTTTCGAAAGCGCTCTGGGAAATTAACTGATCAGCAACAACTCGCATTTAATTATCATGATGGCCGTAAGGCAATCATTCAGTCCTGGGTCTAACGTGAAGTATCATTTACACAAAATTTCACACAATTTATTAATGTAATTTGGTGGCAAGCGAAAAGTGACACAATTGATAAAAGAACCGAAAAAAACGAAACATCACGTGATATCCAACCACTTAAATATCCAACCGCTTCTTAGTCAAAATCAGATAAATCAGCCCAATAAATTAAAATACACATATTATATTTTCATTTAAATGTTATTATGTCGTAAATGGATATTGGTGAATTTTCAACAGCCAGGGAAGGATCTCCTGTTTATCCTTACCCTGATTTGGATGACAATTTAGACTTGGTCACAATCTTACCTAAGACCCAAAACTCGTCCAACAACTTGAAGTTTCCCAGCACCACAAAATCAATCTCAGCCACGACTGCCTAAACATCGTCCTCCAAGGCACGCACCAGCCCATCGGTGCATCTAACCCCTCTCTCGCAGTCTACAACATCAAGTGTTCTCGGTCGAGATACAAGAAAATCCAAAACTGACGCTGCTACCTTAACTCCGGCTTCGTCCATTATGAACAACCAATCGGCTTCCCTACCAGCATGAAGTATAGAAGTCCATTAACCGCTTAAAAACTGGCAGACCGTCCATAGCAGCAGCACAACCAACAAAGTCCCCCAAATTTTATAAGAATCGCGGAAAAAGGGAAAGAAGGCCCCCACCTCACGACGACGGGCCCCACCAAACAGGTTCGCCCCTTGGTCCTACAAAAAATCCAGGAAGAGGAGAAAAATTCCCGCCGTGGCGTTGTTCAATGCTACCGCTGTTTTGGTGTTGACCATACTAAAAACTGCTGCTTAAAGCAGCCAGCTTGCGGTCGCTATGGTGATAGTCACTTGTCAGGGTCGGCAAATTATCAGGCTAAAACAATTAAGGACCTCACCTGTGCAAATTGTGGTGGAAAACATGCGGCTTATGCCAAAAACTGGATATTTGTCAGGAAAATGCCAGCTAGGCTACCTGAAACCCACTTCGTCTAGACCGATCGCAGCAACAGGCTCGTCAAGCAAAAGCCTCCTACATGCCAGCCAGTATGGTAAGGCATGGCGTGTCCTTTTCTCAGGCAGCGCAAAGGCATTGTAACTCGCAAAATTTTTACTGGTACCGGGAGCGTATTTCTCAACATGGCTATGGCCACCAACTATCTCTTGGACAGCAGAAGCGATTGTCGATCTCCTGGTTAAGGCAGAAGAAGTGTTCATAGTTGGAGGCGATTTCAACGCCAAGCACTGCTTATGGGACAGCTAGGCAGCGGACAGAAGAGTTAACGCTCTGGCTGAGGCCCTAATCCTAAGTGTAGTGCTGGTACTGGTCACTGGGAGTCAAAGCAACTCCATCGTGCTTAGACTTTGCTCTCTGTAATGAAATTCTCTCTGTGAGAGGGACACACATGAAACTCGAACTTTTTTTAATAAAAATGTTAAAAACAGCCCCAGGCATTTTTAAAAACAGCAAGGTTGTGCCATTTCCGATCATTCAGTCCGATCCTTATAAAATTTTACAGATCGAATTAAATTTTCCAAAATGGAAAGCTAAGACAATTCCGATCGTTCAGTTATATGAGAGCTATAGGTTATAGACGGCCGATGCTTATGAAACTTGGCATCGGATAACTTTGCCCAAAATGATATCTGTACCAAGTTTCATCTTTCTAACTTAAAAAGCACCACAGTTATGCCAATTCCTATCGATCTATGAATTTTGTATATAATATATTTTTGCCAAATGTAACATGTGTGGAAAGCCCCTCTAACTTAAAAATCTCCAAAGATGATGTTTTCCGATCAATCAGTTATATGGCAACTATAGGATATAGCCGGCCTTTCCGACTTATACACTACCTGCAAATAAAATAAGGATGTGTGCAACGTTTCATCTCGATAGCTTTAAAACTAAAACTGAGAGACTAGTTTGCGTATAAAGAGACAGACAGACATACGGACACTGCGTTGCACCCTTTTGACAAAAATTATAGTAGCCTTTGCAAGGATATAAAAATAGAAAAGCTCGTGATCCTGATGGCATCACTAACAGAGCCCTGAGATCCTTCCCTCAACGAGCCATTTTGTTTTATGCTTTGCTTCTAAATGTCATAATAAAAGACGATCTACTGTTATTTGCGACTTGACGTCTTCCCACCTGAGTCACATCCATAGTCTTCGGAGTTCTGTATCGCTGTTGCACAACTTTTGCTATCGACTACCAAGTATGGATGAGGTCCGAGCTCGAGGCATTTTTAGCTTCCTCCCACTTGGCTGGTGTCCAGCCTTTGAAGGAGCACCTAGACAATGATGCAGCCGGCGGTATGAGCTGTAGCCCCAACAATTTTTCAAGGATTGCATGTGGGCATTGAATTTATCTGAAAGTCCCCGCAGAACTGTCACTGAGCCCATTTCCACTAGATTAAAGACCAGCATCTCGTTCATATGAGCCTGAAATATTAACCGACGTTATTAAATCGTTTTTTCAATAGATGCAAAGCGAAATCAATATTCTCCTCGGAGATTTCTATGGAACGAAGGCTGAGTCCCGAAGACAAGATAGCTACCTCTGCAGCTTCTCCAGCTTACTTATGTAAGGATTGCACCCCACGATTATTGAGAAAACCGAATGAAACTTAGGCAAGGCAAGGTTTGGAACCAAGGCGCTACAAGGTAAGACACGGTGGACCGTCTCAAGTCGCTGCTGATCTCTGAAATATCCAATTCTTCAAGCTCCCCGCAAATCCTCGTACATGGCGACCAACTGGCCATGACGCAGGTGGAGCATGGCATTGTCCACTTTAGACACTGAGTGGAGAACTCCTTGGATCCTCTTCAAATCCTGGGGAATACCCTTTGTCTTGCATTTCATATAGCACTCCGTGCTGGAGTGGGTGCTCCTGTGAGGGTACTGCTGGAGTTCATCGCCACTACCGCTAATTTATTTGATTATATTTAATTATGATTGCGAGCTTCGAACACGATTTATCCCACTGTGCGCTCAGAGCCGTAACCTGAGTTGTAGAATGTGTATATAGATGAATGCTCATGAGCGGCGAATGCACTTGCAAGTGAAATGTATTTATGTATGTTATAAATAGCGGATTTATAAATACAAAATATTGTTTTTCAACCACTTTTGCTTTTCTTTCATTCAGTTTATTCAACCTTTTTAGCCAAAAAGGTTAAAATATTTTTAAATTGATTTTTTTATTTTGTGGCCTAGAAATCAATACGTTGAAAGATTAAAAAAAGTTTGGGTGAAAAAGATGAGTCCCGGGTATCATATAGTCGGAAAACTCGATTAAAGCTGTCCTGTCATGTTTGAATTCTGTTGCGAAAGATCTTATTCCAATTTTCGTTTCAATTGTTTTCTGGATTCTTCTAGCTCTTATGGCTCTTGTTGGGATAAGCAGCCACCAGATAAGCCGATTAGAATATGGATAATTTGTTTAGCTGCAGCGGCATTTATTATTGTCTGTCTATCTCCCAGTTTCGCATGCAC
This sequence comes from Drosophila pandora, assembly GCA_021223865.1. NCBI lineage: Eukaryota > Metazoa > Arthropoda > Insecta > Diptera > Drosophilidae > Drosophila > Drosophila pandora. The sequence continues at coordinate 253,038 of JAJJHT010016151.1, read as the reverse complement.
TTTGTTGTTATTTGTAGCGCATGCGCTTTTGGGAGCTTTGTTTTTATTTGCATATTTTGGAGTTGATATTGACGGGCCGTTACTTTATTTTATTGTGCGGAATTATCCCTTAATAAATTTAAAAATTTTTGATGGAGCTCCAATAGGTAGAGCTGCTGCGTCACAAGGCTGCGGCGCAAAATGAGGATTGCACGTTTGCATGATCGGTCGTGATCACCACGCTTCAAGAAGAGAGATTCACGCAGCTGGCGTCTGACGTGCATGTGGACATTCAGGTAGAGGTTCCCAAGCGCTCAATGAGAATCGCTGCCCACTTCACACTTCTCGACGGTGCCAGTGTCTCACCCATGCCATACAAGCCAGTCTCCTCCTTACCACCGTTGCCAATGTCAATATTCAGCGGCGGCTAGGCCGACTGGCCGGATTTCTGCGCTCTTTTCAAGACCACGATTGACAGCCATCCTCACCTAACGAAATGGAAAAGCACCGGAGGCTCATTTCATGCCTGCAGGAGTCAGACTTGGAGACGGGGAGAGCTCTGGAAATTACTGACGCGAACTACAATGTCGCCTTTGACCTATTGCGCAATCGTTTTAGTAATCCGCGTTGAATATTCCAGTCTCACATCAACGAGATCCAGCAGCTTCGTGTGGTCGAGCCAGCGTCTGTTGCTAATTTGCGGGAGCTATCGGATTGGTTCAATGGGCATATGCAGGCTCTCATGAGTTCCGGATCAGCTGCCGAGATCCAAGGATGCTTTCTCATCCAGATTGTCCTTCAGAGAATGGATCCTGCCACAATAGCCAAGTGGAAAGAAACTCTCGTCGGAAGCAACGACAGCCTTCCATCTTGGGAGTCCATGGCACGATTCTTGGAGCAAAGGTGCCGGACTCTTGGAAGCGTTGATTTTTCTTTGGCCGCGTATCCACCAGCTAATCAAGTGGGCCGAGGTGGATCTTTGAATAACCAATCATCGTGCATGGTTATTAACGGCCGTCCAGCTCTATGTGCCCTGTGTGGTATTTTGGCGAAGTGCTTCCTTCTTGTCCAAGGTTCATTGCCTTGCCAATTAGTCAACGGTACGACGAAGTGCGACGGCTGACCCATTGTTTTGTGTGTATGAAGGATTGTCATTTTCCACGCGAATGTATAGCTTCCCGTTGCCCAACGTGCTATCGCCGACATCATTCCTTGCACCATTGCTGGCAGCTGTCCAGCCCTAACAATGCCCCACCAGTACGAGGATTGGTTTCCACCGCTGGTGTTGCCGTTGCTGTCCCACCTTCCCAGTCAATCAACACCGTCTTGTCTTGAGATCGCCATACTGATATGCTTCTGCCATCCGCCAATTTCCTCATCCGTGGTCAATCAGGTGCCTTCCTACCTTGCAGACTTGGAAAAAGATCTTTCGCACCAGAATTCAAACATTAAATTACAGTTTAAATCGAGTTTCCCGATTATATGATACCCGGTACTCATCATCAGCTGTTATCCTATTAATAGTTTTTAAGAGCAGCCGAATAAATAGACGCGTTTCAAATCAGATTTTCTATACTTTTATTTGGGTTCAAGTTAACCCTAATCTATGCGGCTCCAATCAATTCCAAATCACAACAAACTAACATAAGAGCTTGCGCAGAAGCTCTCCCAAAGCTTCCTAAAGCTCATACGCTACAAATAACAATAAAGCGCATGCGAAACTGGGAGACAAAGCAGAGAAGAATACATGCTGATAACAACAGCTGCAGCTAAGCATTTTATGATTATTTTAAATGCGTTTTTTGGTGGCTGCTTGGCCCAACATCCTCCCCCTATTGAAGGGTGGGCCTTCAATAACACTGTTGGAAGGGGCAGCTGTCACATCATTGCAGTGGTTATTCCGAGGGTTGTCCTCCCTAGCATAGAGCGCCGACACATCCAGTGATAGTTCACTGCGTCCAGAAAACACCCAGCCAAATCCAGTATTCTGAGCAATGGGGAGCCCGTGACCTGACTGGATTTGGCCAGTCGACAGTAAGTCAAAGAATAAGCTGGCTCCAATCAGCAGGTCCACTCGCTGCGTTTTGTGGAAGTTGGGATCAGCTAGATCCATATTGCCAGGAATCTTCCACCCCGAAGCATCTATGTCTTGGCTATATGTGCTTATATGTGCTGGCTATATGAGCTTATATGTGAAGCTACAACAACCTCAATTTCCACTGGGGCGGGACTTCAAGCACACATTAACGGATGCTTCATCCGTCTCAAATCCAGCGGCCACCGTTGTGGAGCATTTGGAGCGGCCAAGCTGAAGTTCATTCGCCAGCCGCGATGAGATGAGGTGCACTTGTGACCCGGAATCCAATAAAACTCGGCAAGGCAGGAAGACTCCTGATCGACCACGAACGAGTACATTGGCTGTTGGCACGACACTAGGTCAGCATTGCGATCCTGGTTCACAACAGGGTTGATTGAGCGAGATGGGTTCGCAACAGAAACGGCACCAATGGGACGGGAGACTCTTGCGGGTGAAACCTGCCCGCGAGGGTGCACCACAATATGATGATGGTGATTGCACGTCGAGTAGCGGGAAGCTGAGCATCCGTGAGTGAGATGGCCATCCTCTAGACAAACGAAACAGCGAGCCACTAAACTTTGAACAAGAAGGAAGCTCGTGCACCGAAATACCACACAGGGCGCATAGAGTAGGACGGGCGTTAATAACCATGCACGAAGATCGGTTATTCGAAGATCTACCTCGGTCTACTTGGTTAGCTGGTGGATACGCCGCCAAAGAAAAGTCGACGTATCCAAGAGTCCGGCACCTTTGCTCCAAGAATCGTGCCATGGACTCCCAAGTCGGAAGGCGGTCGTTATTTCCGGCGAGAGTGTCTTCCCACTTGGCCTTTGTGGCAGGATTCAAATTCTGCAGGATAATCTGGAGAAGCAAGCAAGGAAGGCTGTCGTTGTTTCCGGCGAGAGTATCTTCCCACTTGGCCTTTGTGGCAGGATCCAAATTCTGCAGGATAATCTGGATAAGCAAGCATCCTTGGATCTCGGTAGCTGATCCGGAACTCATGAGAGCCCGCATATGCCCATTGAACCGATCCGATAGCTCCCGCAAAGTAGCAACAGGCCCTGGCTCGACCACACGAAGCTGCAGGATCTCATTAATGTGAGACTGAAATGTTAAACGCCGATTACTAAAACGATTGCGCAATAGGTGAAGGGCCACATCGTAGTTCGCGTTAGTAATTTCCAGAGCTCTCACCGTATCCAAGGCTGTTTCGCGCAGGCCACAGGAGCTTTTCCAATTTCGTTAGGTGAGAATGGCTGTCAATCGTGGTCTTAAAAAGGGCGCAGAACTCCGGCCATTCGGCATAGCCACCGCTGAATGTTGGCATCGGGAACGGTGGTAAGGAGGGGGCTGGCTTGTACGGCATTGGCGATACACTGGCACCGTCGAGAAATGTGGAGTGGGCAGCGATTCTCAAGGAGCGCTTGGCAACCTCCACCTGAATGTCCACTTGCACATCAGTCGCCAGCTGCGAGAATTTTCAATACAGATCAATCCCGATCTCGCTAAAATTAAGCTCCCCCAACTCTTCTTGAAGCGCTGTGAACCGCTCACGCAAACGCTTCTCCACTGACTCCAGCGCTTAATGGTGCAATACTCAGTCTGCGCCGTAGCCTTTACCTTATGATGCAGCGCCTCCAACTCCTGGCAGGTCACCTCTGCTCTTCTCCGCAGCATCCTTTCCCGGGATGCGGCAGAAGCTCCAATAGTCTTAGCTGTAGACTCCATTATTCAATAAAAATGCAACTTGTAGCAACAACAACAAGGGCGTTTTCTTTGCACTTTTAAGGCTGATCAAAATAATCAATCGGGATGATATTACGTCGGGGTCACCAAATGGTATGCTGCTATAGGATAAACAGCAGCTATAGGATAAGGTCAGCCGATCCTTTGGCATATTAAATTATTTTGCCAAAAATGGAATCGGTACCAGGTCCCATCTTTCTAACTTAAAATTTAGGCCAATTCTGATCGGTCTATGACAGTTACAGGATATAGTCGGCCGATCCTTATAAAATTTTGTACATAAGATATTTTGGCCAAATATAACATGTATACAAAGTCCAAACCCTCTAACCTAAACATTAAAGTTATGTCATTTCCGATCAATCAGTTATATGGCAGCTATAGGATATAGTCGACCGATTCTGTTCCGACTTATATACTGCCTGCAAACAAAAGAAGGATGTGTGCAATGTAACAACTCGAAAGCTTTAAAACTGAGAGACAAGTTTGCGTAGAAACAGACAGACAGACGGACATGCTTATATCGACTCAAGAGGTGATCATGATCAAGAATACATATACTTTATAGGGTCGGAGATGTCTCCGTCACTGCGTTGCACACTTTTGACCAAAATTATAATACTCTGCAAGGGTATAAAAGGCAAAAGTGGCTGAAAAATTAGCAGCTTGCATTTATAAATCAAACTTTTATTTTATTTTTTCTTTAACGTTGCTTTTATTTCTTGAATTTTCTCTTTGAGAGACTAACAAGAATTAAATCAAATCTTATACTTTTAACTTAACTAACAGTCATACTGACTGATACAGAGTTAGACGGCCCTAAAAATCTAGCGCTGGGTTGGAAAGTCGTTGCGTCGCAGGCGGGATCCGCTAGAAACCCGAAACCCGGGGTGTTCGGTTATTTCTGGGCTTGAAGAAGCGATAAATGCTAATGTTGTAATTAGCAGATCATTGTTAAAATAAATTCGAATTAATAAATTCACTTTTAAATATTGGTAAAAAAATAATTATATTAATGTTAATATTTGTTCCTATTCTCTATTATCGTTCCATAACTCGTTAATCTTATGACTAAGAAATTACATACATATATTGTCATTAGCTTAGCACTTATGGTACATTAAAATCGGGTCTAACGTATGTAAAAATTATCTTTGCCAAAACAAAACGTAGTTTAGTTTTTAACCGGACGGAAAAAATGTTGTATCACGAAGACCTCCGGTAAGCTGTATAATGCAGCTTCCCTGCTGTAATGGATCCTATTTCAAATTTTGTGCATTGCGGTTCAGGAGATTCACAAACATTTTTACAACGGATATTCCTCAGTTATATAGGTCCGCATTCTCATGGCATGTACTGGCTTGCTGGTGCTCCTAAGCTCGACGACGCCGAAAAACCGAGTAAGTGATTAACTTTATCGACAAGTTTAAAGATAAACCACAAGATAAACCACAAATGGAGACGATCCTTAACTATAATATGTAATTCAGTATCAACGTCACAAGAACAGTTAATTTTGCCTAAGAGAGTTACGCAGAGACAGAAGTTTTTCCGATTTAATATGCCACACCTTCCTATGCCTGAAACGCTTTTAGCATCCGTTAGAAGAAAATGAAGTAAATGTTGAAGAACAGAAATCTTTATATTGAATATTTTCTGTCCCACCTTGACACTAATTTTGAAGCCTACAAATAAGCATTACGTTTTAGCTAGAAAAAGCAACAAATTTTCCTTTGCACATAATTTTTTGACTGAATGCTCAATGCTTATAATAGAGATATTCTAGGCTTACACAGAGCTAATATGGATATTCAATGTATCTTAGATGCCTATGCCAAACAAATCAAGCAGAGGCGTATCGCAGTTGCTCCGTGAAGCCATGGCAGAAATAAGCCATGGAAATATATCTATTAAACAGAAACTGCAGCACCAAGGGAACAAGTTTATTAACGCTACAAAAATATCAGCCCAAAAAGCATCATACAATATTTTGGGCCTACATATGTCAGAGGCAATTGAGAGTAGAATTTTTATAAGCACTTGCCATCCAGACAAACTAGTTCCATTGGCTCGCTTAAGGGGTTATATACAGTCAGGCGGTCAAAAAAATGCAGTTTTTGGGTATTTTTTTTTTCAAGGAAATATTTATTTATTAAAGTTGAATTTTTTCTATATTATTTTACATATTTTAAAGTTTAAAAAAATATATTATATCTGTAAAAATATTATTTCCTTTGGCCTCTGCAGCTTATCTCCCAATGGTCTTCGAAAAAAAAGTGTCTCGCGGTGAACATAATAACTATTTGCAGAATCATCAGAAATCAAAAATTCAAAAAGATGCTTTTAGTATATTAAAAAATGTAGTCCTTAATCGAAGGAATTAAAAAAATATCACTTTTTGACAAAATGGCAGCTTCCAAAAAAAAAAGTTCATTTTTATGGAAAAAAAAATCGACTTCAAATGTTGATATAAATTATAATTTTAATTTTATTTAAAAGATCTTCGATTAAAGACAGCAAAAAGTAGTTATTAATTTTGTGTGAAAATTAGAGCTAAATCGGTTCAGTGGTTTTCGAGAAATCGTGTTCACCGATTTGAGAAACATAGTTTTGAGAAAAACGATTTTAAAGTTTCACAAACAG
>JAJJHT010016151.1:155877-246443 GCA_021223865.1 Drosophila pandora | reverse complement strand
TAAAATTGGCGAAAAGTACCAACCCTCAAACTTAAAAAAAACAAGAAAGGAAAGGTAACTTCGGGCGGAGCCGAAGTTGATATACCCTTGCAGTTCAGTCGCAGTCCGCTAGGTGGCGCCACGCATCTTATATTATTAGATATATAGCGGATGGTATATAGTCGGCCGATCCTTATGAAATTCGGCATATTGAATTATTTTGCCCAAAGAGTAATCTGTACCAAGTCCCATCTTTCTAACTTAAAAAGCACAAAAGTTATGCCAATTCCGATCGTTCTATGATAGATATAGGTTATAGTCGGCCGATCCTTATGACAAATATAACATGTGTGGAAAGTCCCAACCCTCTAACTTGAAAAACACCAAAGTTATGGCATTTCAGATCAATCAGTTATATGGCAGCTATAGGATATAGTCGACCGATCCCGGCCGTTCCGACTTATGTACTACCTGCAAGGAAAAAAAGGATGTGTGCAAAGTTTTAACTCGATAGCTCCAAGACTGAGAGACTAGTTTGCGTAGAAACCGACAGACAGACAGACGGACAGACGGACATGCTCATATCGACTCAGGAGGTGATCCTGATCAAGAATAGGGTCCTGATCAAGAATATTTTAGGGTCGGAGATGTCTCCTTCACTGCGTTGCACACTTTTGACCAAAATTATAATACCCTCTGCAAGGGGATAACAAGAAAGGAAAGCTAACTTCGGGCGGGCCGCTTGGTGGTGCCACGCATCTTATATTATTAGATATATAGCGGATCGTATATAGCGGCCGATCCTTATGAAATTTGGCATATTGAATTATTTTGCCCAAAGAGTAATCTGTACCAAGTCCCATCTTTCTAACTTAAAAAACACCAAAGTTATGCCAATTCCGATTGTTCTATGACAGATATAGGATATAGTCGGCCGATCAACTTCGGCTCCTCCCGATGTTAGCCTTTCTTTCGGGGGAATAATCCTTATAGCGTTTTGAGCTCACAGAAATAATGAGCCAAAGAGGCGATCATGCATTTTCACAAGCCTTAAATAATTTATCTGAGGCTTGTATGACAATTGCAGACATAGAGCTCCTAAAACAAAGAGTTGTTTTACCCAGCGAAGTTCCAGATGATGCCATTCATTTATTTTCTTCTAACAAAGAAGTAAACCATTTCAATTCCATTAAAGTAGCGCAAATTGTGACGGAAGAGTTGGTTTCCACGAGTTTGAAATAGTCCAAATCCCGAATGAACTCCTATAGTAAAAGCCTCTCGAGTTTTTCAGTATGGAAGATCAGAACATGCTTCTGTTGACAGAAAACAATTCCCAATTGTTCCTGCTGAGGCTATTACCATCCATAAAAGCCAAGGAGCAACATATAGCAAAGCCGCAGTGCATCTTTAAAAAGGCATTAAACAAGCTTCGCTATATGTTGGATGCAGTAGAGCTCCAACAAGCTTTGGAGCTCCAAGCCGAACTTCAAAATTTAAGAGAGGAAAAGTTCTTGACTACGCATTACGAGCTTGTGGTTAACAGAAACGAAGCAAACTGCCTATATTACTATAAAGTTGAGTCTCTTCGAAGCCGTCGCGAAGATATTTTTAACGACCCTATTATTTGTTCTTTAAATTTTCTTTGTTTTGTCGAAAATTGGACTCTTCCCAGCGAAGATTTCTCTTTACAAGATTTCGACATTATAAAAAGAATTGATAGCAATCGATTAAATGGTTTTGGGACACATGGAATAATTATTTATGCCGAGCAAAACATTTCTGAAAATGTAATGTTTTTTTTTTGAGACAAATAAGTCTTTAAATTCAAAACCATATATTAATCTATTGCTTTTAAAATATCTTGATACATCTTTTATTGTTGTTTATAGGAATCCTNCATGCAGTCAGGATTACCCGCTGGACTGCGACATCCAATCGGGTTCTCAGGTTTTTAAATTGGAGTGAAACCTGAACAAGGATCACGATAGCCAGGACGTGTCCAATTGCGTCTCATCAGTGTCCCTGCTATCCACCGCTCCCCCCGTGGTCGCTATTTCAACGTCGCATCTGGCAGTTGTCTGCGATGGATTTTCTGATGCTGCTGTACTTAATCCCTCATCTGGCCCGGGATTTGGATTATTGTCACCGTTGCCGATTAAGTCAGCGCCCAGGTCTGACTCCATTCTGGACTCTAGCCTGCACCCTTCCAATGGGGGGAGGTCGTCCGCATCGCTGCTGCCGCCGTTTGCACCTGCCAAGGTGGCTGCTGCTCCAGCCGTGAAGGCTCCCGATCCTGCAATCGAAATTCAATTTCGGAAAGAAGTTTCCTTCCACTCTCGCCACTCTATTGACGCCTGGCTCGAGCGCTCTCTGGATCTGGATGAACACGGCAGCCTGCAACTAAGAATTATGGACCTTGAGATCATCAGCAATATTATGTGATGAAGCTGTCCCATGCCCTTAAGGATGTTTTGTTGAAAGATGGAATTCAACGGGGGGAGGATGTTGGGACTTGTGCCAGCATCAAATAACATAATTATTTCAATTTAATTCTCCCAGTGTAACTATCAGCGGTCCACTAATTGCCCGTTATCAGCTGTATTATATTCTTTGTTTCTCCCAGATTCGCATGCGCTTTGTTGTTCTTTTGTAGCGCATGCAGTTTGGGAGCTTTGGTGGAGCTTTTGCGCAAGCTCTTAGGTTGTATGACTTGTAATTCGGCATTGTTGAGATCGGCCGCTGCGGTTGTTTGCGGTTAAATTGAGCCAATAAAAATATTGAAATCGAATTGTGGATTGTGTATTAATTCGGTCGCTATCAAAATTCTGATAGCTCAACAGCTAGGTTGTGCCATTTTAGATCGTTCAGTTATATAGCAGCTGTTATTCTATCAATAGTTTTTAAGAGCAGCCGAATAAATAGACGCGTTTCATATCAATTTTCAATACTTTTATTTAGGTTCAATTTAACCCTAATCTATGCGGCTCCAATCAATTCCAAATCACAACAAACGAAACCCAAGAGTTTGCGCAGAAGCTCTCCCAAAGCTTCCCAAAGTGCATACGCTACAAATAACAATAAAGCGCATGCGAAACTGGGAGACAAAGCAGAGAAGAATACATGCTGATAACAACAGCTGCAGCTAAGCATTTTATGATTATTTTAAATGCGTTTTTTGGTGGCTGCTTGGCCCAACATCCTCCCCCTATTGAAGGGTGGGCCTTCAATAACACTGTTGGAAAGGGCAGCTGTCACATCATTGCAGTGGTTATTCCGAGGGTTGTCCTCCCTAGCATAGAGCGCCGACACATCCAGTGATAGTTCACTGCGTCCAGAAAACACCCAGCCAAATCCAGTATTCTGAGCAATGGGGAGCCCGTGACCTGACTGGATTTGGCCAGTCGACAGTAAGTCAAAGAATAAGCTGGCTCCAATCAGCAGGTCCACTCGCTGCGTTTTGTGGAAGTTGGGATCAGCTAGATCCATATTGCCAGGAATCTTCCACCCCGAAGCATCTATGTCTTGGCTATATGTGCTTATATGTGCTGGCTATATGAGCTTATATGTGAAGCTACAACAACCTCAATTTCCACTGGGGCGGGACTTCAAGCACACATTAACGGATGCTTCATCCGTCTCAAATCCAGCGGCCACCGTTGTGGAGCATTTGGAGCGGCCAAGCTGAAGTTCATTCGCCAGCCGCGATGAGATGAGGTGCACTTGTGACCCGGAATCCAATAAAACTCGGCAAGGCAGGAAGACTCCTGATCGACCACGAACGAGTACATTGGCTGTTGGCACGACACTAGGTCAGCATTGCGATCCTGGTTCACAACAGGGTTGATTGAGCGAGATGGGTTCGCAACAGAAACGGCACCAATGGGACGGGAGACTCTTGCGGGTGAAACCTGCCCGCGAGGGTGCACCACAATATGATGATGGTGATTGCACGTCGAGTAGCGGGAAGCTGAGCATCCGTGAGTGAGATGGCCATCCTCTAGACAAACGAAACAGCGAGCCACTAAACTTTGAACAAGAAGGAAGCTCGTGCACCGAAATACCACACAGGGCGCATAGAGTAGGACGGGCGTTAATAACCATGCACGAAGATCGGTTATTCGAAGATCTACCTCGGTCTACTTGGTTAGCTGGTGGATACGCCGCCAAAGAAAAGTCGACGTATCCAAGAGTCCGGCACCTTTGCTCCAAGAATCGTGCCATGGACTCCCAAGTCGGAAGGCGGTCGTTATTTCCGGCGAGAGTGTCTTCCCACTTGGCCTTTGTGGCAGGATTCAAATTCTGCAGGATAATCTGGAGAAGCAAGCAAGGAAGGCTGTCGTTGTTTCCGGCGAGAGTATCTTCCCACTTGGCCTTTGTGGCAGGATCCAAATTCTGCAGGATAATCTGGATAAGCAAGCATCCTTGGATCTCGGTAGCTGATCCGGAACTCATGAGAGCCCGCATATGCCCATTGAACCGATCCGATAGCTCCCGCAAAGTAGCAACAGGCCCTGGCTCGACCACACGAAGCTGCAGGATCTCATTAATGTGAGACTGAAATGTTAAACGCCGATTACTAAAACGATTGCGCAATAGGTGAAGGGCCACATCGTAGTTCGCGTTAGTAATTTCCAGAGCTCTCACCGTATCCAAGGCTGTTTCGCGCAGGCCACAGGAGCTTTTCCAATTTCGTTAGGTGAGAATGGCTGTCAATCGTGGTCTTAAAAAGGGCGCAGAACTCCGGCCATTCGGCATAGCCACCGCTGAATGTTGGCATCGGGAACGGTGGTAAGGAGGGGGCTGGCTTGTACGGCATTGGCGATACACTGGCACCGTCGAGAAATGTGGAGTGGGCAGCGATTCTCAAGGAGCGCTTGGCAACCTCCACCTGAATGTCCACTTGCACATCAGTCGCCAGCTGCGAGAATTTTCAATACAGATCAATCCCGATCTCGCTAAAATTAAGCTCCCCCAACTCTTCTTGAAGCGCTGTGAACCGCTCACGCAAACGCTTCACCACTGACTCCAGCGCTTAATGGTGCAATACTCAGTCCGCGCCGTAGCCTTTACCTTATGATGCAGCGCCTCCAACTCCTGGCAGGTCACCTCTGCTCTTCTCCGCAGCATCCTTTCCCGGGATGCGGCAGCAGCTCCAATAGTCTCAGCTGTAGACTCCATTATTCAATAAAAATGCAACTTGTAGCAACAACAACAAGGGCGTTTTCTTTGCACTTTTAAGGCTGATCAAAATAATCAATCGGGATGATATTACGTCGGGGTCACCAAATGGTATGCTGCTATAGGATAAACAGCAGCTATAGGATAAGGTCAGCCGATCCTTTGGCATATTAAATTATTTTGCCAAAAATGGAATCGGTACCAGGTCCCATCTTTCTAACTTAAAATTTAGGCCAATTCTGATCGGTCTATGACAGTTACAGGATATAGTCGGCCGATCCTTATCAAATTTTGTACATAAGATATTTTGGCCAAATATAACATGTATACAAAGTCCAAACCCTCTAACCTAAACATTAAAGTTATGTCATTTCCGATCAATCAGTTATATGGCAGCTATAGGATATAGTCGACCGATTCTGTTCCGACTTATATACTGCCTGCAAACAAAAGAAGGATGTGTGCAATGTAACAACTCGAAAGCTTTAAAACTGACAGACAAGTTTGCGTAGAAACAGACAGACAGACGGACATGCTTATATCGACTCAAGAGGTGATCATGATCAAGAATACATATACTTTATAGGGTCGGAGATGTCTCCGTGACTGCGTTGCACACTTTTGACCAAAATTATAATACTCTGCAAGGGTATAAAAGGCAAAAGTGGCTGAAAAATGAGCAGCTTGCATTTATAAATCAAACTTTTATTTTAATTTTTTTTTAACGTTGCTTTTACTTCTTAAATTTTTTCTTTGCGAGACTAAGAAGAGGTGAATCAAATCTTATATTTTTAACTTAACTAACAGTCATACTGACTGATACAGAGTTAGACGTCCCTAAAAATCTAGTGCTGGGTTGGAAAGTCGTTGCGTCGCAGGCGGGATCCGCTAGAAACCCGAGTCACTCCCCGAGCGAGGGGATTTGGGTACGAAGACAGTTTTTGTTTGTAGGAATCTTTTTGCTTCTGAATTTCGTCTTTTACTGCGAGGGTGCTTAGATCCCGGTGGATGTTTTCGTTGCGAACATTTCGTTCTCAAGATTTTTGATTGTGCGCGCTATGTGATGTCTATGTTGCTGCTGCTCTCGTTCCCCCACAGCGATCCATACGTCCAGATAGTCCAGATACGTTCTACGTAAGGATAGCGGTATCGTCGGCGAACGTTTACGTTGTTAGTTGTGCGTTCGTAGGAATATCCGCAGTATACAAAACATATAAACTCGGGCCGAGTGCGATTCCTTGTGGAACTCCAGCTTCGATGATGTAGTCGCCCGAAGAAGATGCGTTGCATCTCACTGAGAGCACCCTATTGTAGAGGTATCACACCCAAAGTAGCTTGTGGAAGTATGCTGGCAAATTCGTTTCAATTTTGTGCATGAGTTCATTAAGCCAAAATCGGTCGAAAACTTGAGATACGAGGAGAAAAATAGCGCCACAGTATTCTCGCTGCTTGAAGATTGAGTTTATTTAGGATGAATCCGTGGTTCCTTCGTAAGCCAAATTGGTGTGCCGGGATAATGTTGCAAGCTTCCAGATGTGGTATTATGCGAGAAAGCAAACATATTTCAAAAAATTAGATACACAAGATAGAAGGCTTATTGGTCTGAACGATGACGGTGTTGTGTGGCCTTTTTCAGGCTTCGGTATCATTATAATGATGGATTTCTTCCACTTTTTTGGGAAATAGCCAAGATTAATGATCCCATTAAATAGTTTGCAGACGATCAGCATCTTTGGTGTCAGTAGGTCACCACCTTGAGCCTTTTTTGGTTTTAGCCCTCTTATGACTTTTTCGATTTTGTTCGGCCGGAATGAAGGTGCAGTTGGCTGAGGGGTCGCCTCTGACTGAATGCAGGAGGAATGAATTTGAGGCAGGGTTTGGCTGGAAGGCACTTTGGAGATTTGTAGCGAATGTTTCACCTCGGTCTTCGTCGCTGCGAGCCCAGCATCCCGAATAGTTTCTTATCGGGGTGGTCGTTTCGATTGAGGTGCTAAGATTTGGGCGAGCGTGCGCCTCATTTCTCGCACGAGCTGTTCGATTGGCTGATTGGATTTGTAGTATTTGTTCCGGTCTACTTCCTTCCCTTGAGGAGTGGAGATTTTAGCTGCCGCAACGAGTACTTCTTCCAGGGCGCTCGTAGTGTAGTCGATGTCCGTTTCCATGTTAACTTTTGGGGCGTGTTCTTTATGGGCCCTCACGTACTTTTTGTATTTAATAATATAATAAATACATTGTAACTAATATAAATAAATACATAAAATACAATCGCCAATTGTTATCCAATCCGCTGTTTATAACATACATACACACATACGCTCCATTTGAAAGCGAATTTGCCGCTCACAAGCATTCATCTATATACACATTCCACAACTCAGTGTACGGCTCTGAGTGCACAGTTGGATAAATCGTGTTCGACGCTCGCAATTATAATTAAATATAATCAAATAAATTAGAATCAATAATTTTGGCAATAATAATATTCATTGCGGTTTCTTATTGTGATTGATCGTAGTTCAATTTTAGTGGCGATGAACTCCAGCGGCACCTTCACAGGAGCAGCCACTCCAGCACGGAGTGCTTTTTGAAATGCAAGACAAAGGGTATTCCCAGGGATTTGAAGAGAATCCAAGGAGCCCCACACCCAGTGTTCCAGTGTTTGAGCTCGGACCTCATCCCTACTTGGGAGTCGATGGCAAAAGTTGTGGAACAGCGGTACAGAACTCCGATGGCTATGAATGTTACTCAGGTGGGAAGACGTCGCAAATATCAGTAGATCGTCTTTTATTATGACAGTTAGAAGCAAAGCATGAAACAAAATGGCTCGTTGAGGGAAAGATCTCAGGGCTCTGTGGGTGATGCCATCAGAACATACATATATGTTTTTCGGGAGCTCATACATATATGTTAACTGATTGATCGGAAATGCCATAAGTGTTGTGTTTTTTAAGTTAAGGGGTTAGGACTAGGGTTAGGACTAGGATTTACAAAATTTTATAAGGATCGGTAGACTATATCCTATAGCTGTCATAGAACGATCGGAATTTGCATACCTGTGGTGTTTTTTAAGTTAAAACAAGAAAGGAAATCTAACTTCGGGCGGAGCCGAAGTTGATATACCCTTGCAGTTGAGTCGCAGTCCGCTAGGTGGCGCCACGCATCTTATATTATTAGATATATATGGCATTTCCGATCAATCAGTTATATGGCTGCTATAGGATATAGTCGACCGATCCCGGCCGTTCCGACTTATATACTGCCTGCAAAGGAAAGAAGGGTGTGTGCAAAGTTTCAACTCGATAGCTTTAAAACTGAGAGACTAGTTTGCGTAGAAACAGACAGACGGACAACAAATTTATGCCAATTTCGATCGTTCTATGACAGCTATAGGATATAGTCGGCCGATCCTTATGAAATTTTGTACACAAGATATTTTGGTCAAATATAACATGTGTGGAAAGTCTCAACCCTCCAACTTTAAAAACACCAAAGTTATGGCATTTCCGATTAATCAGTTATATGGCAGCTATAGGATATAGTCGACCGATCCCGGCCGTTCCGACTTATATACTGCCTGCAAAGGAAAGAAGGGTGTGTGCAAAGTTTCAACTCGATAGCTCCAAAACTGAGAGACTAGTTTGCGTAGAAACAGACAGACGGACCAACGGACAGACGGACATGCTCATATCGACTCAGGAGGTGATCCTGATCAAGAATATATATACATTTTGGGCAAAGAGTTAATAGACTATTAATAGAGTTACAGCTCTGTTATAATCTGCAATATATTTACTTTATATGGTCGGAGATGTCTTCTTTACTGCGTTGCACACCTTAGACCAAATTTGTAATACCCTCAGCAAGGGTATAAATACGATAATAATTCTAGGGAAAGGCTTTCTTACAAATAACAAGAAAGGAAAGCTAACTTCGGGCGGAGCCGAAGTTGATATACCCTTGCAGTTCAGTCGTAATATTATTAGATATATAGAAGATCGTATATAGTCGGCCGATCCTTATGAAATTTTGCAAATCAGATTATTTTGTCCAAAATAAAATCTGTACCAAGTCCCATCTTTCTAACTTAAAAAACACCAAAGTTATGCCAATTCCGATCGTTGTATGACAGCTATAGGATATAGTCGGCCGATCCTTATGAAATTTTGTACATAAGATATGTTGGTCAAATATAACATTTGTGGAAAGTCCCAAGCCTCTATCTTAAAAAACAACGAAGTTATGGCATTTCCGATCAATCAGTTATATGGCAGCTATAGGATATAGTCGACCGATCCCGGCCGTTCCGACTTATATACTGCCTGCAAAGGAAAGAAGGGTGTGTGCAAAGATTCAACTCGATAGCTCCAAAACTGAGAGACTAGTTTGCGTAGAAACAGACAGACGGACCAACGGACAGACGGACATGCTCATATCGACTCAGGAGGTGATCCTGATCAAGAATATATATACTTTATAGGGTCGGAGATGTTTCCTTCACTGCGTTGCACACTTTTGACCAAAATTATAATACCCTCTGCAAGGGTATAAAGATAGGACTTGGTACCATTTTTCATTTTGGGCAAAGAGTTAATAGACTATTAATAGAGTTACAGCTCTGTTATAATCTGCAATATATTTACTTTATATGGTCGGAGATGTCTTCTTTACTGCGTTGCACACCTTAGACCAAATTTGTAATACCCTCAGCAAGGGTATAAATACGATAATAATTCTAGGGAAAGGCTTTCTTACAAATAAAAATTAACCTTTTTCGGGTATTTTTTATTAAAATTTTTTTTTACATTTAATTTAAAATAAACTTACATATGACACTTTACAATTATCACATTTACACAGATAATGCACCCACAGATTACAACATCTACAATAAATACAATAACAATAATTTCTACAAAAAAACGAATAAACAACAAAACATTTCACCGGGAGATCTAGTCCGTTTGGAGTCCATTAAACGTCAAATTTTAACGAAGCTTGGCCTTACCCATAAGCCAAATGTATCTAATCCCCTTCCTAAACAATTTATTTGGGAAACAATATATCGAGCAGATGGTGATCGGATTATCAACAACGCTTTCGAGAGTATTAGTAGTAACTTTCGTAAAAAGAGTTCAGCATTAAATAAAAATGGTGGAAAAGTATATGCTACTAGTAGTCAAAAGCCAATCAGTCGATTCCTGAGAAAATCCCTGAGAAATTATACAACATTTAAAAAAAAGAATCATGCCGAAGAACTCCTAACAAAAAATATATTCATTAAAAGTTGGCCACATCTACGGCAAATGAGTTCTCATATTTTTTCTCAACCTGCAAAAGATCACTCACGCCTTTCTTATAATCTGCAACAAAGTTCTGGTTATGGTAGTGCCAGCAAAAGTTTCAATGACATCAGTATCGAGAGAAGCAATGCGAACCCGTTTAGTAAATCCACATATCTGATAAATATAAATCCTAGTAGTGATAGTAGCGACAGTGTTGGTGGGGGAGTCAACCCCAATGATCACGAATATTTTAACGATTACAGTGATCAAAGCCCCTACAAGAGTCAGGACCCGGAATGGACCAATCGCGGATATTATCGAATGAACACCCTCATTTTTAGTTCCAATATCGATACGGGAAAACTAAAACGGCGTTATGGTTCAGAAATCAATGATCATGAAAACTTTGAACAGGAAGACTTTTTTGGAAATACTCAGGAAATAATAACGTTCGCCGAAACAGGTATGTTTAAAAATAAGAATAGATTATTTAATAAATAGTTATTATTATTATTATTATTTATATTTATAATAAAGTTTTTATAAATTTAAAATGGAAATACCTTCTCCCTATAATGGAGAGAATATGGATATGAATGGTATTTGAATTTCCGACCCTATAATATTGGGTGTACAAGTAGAAAACCGCCGTTTTCGACTAGGTGGTGCCATCTTCACAAAACGGTGAGAAATTTTGATCGGGAACGCCAAATGGCGAGCTAAAGTATCGGTTAACAACTCTACATTGTCTCGTTCGTGTATTCTTATTGTCTATCATTTTGTTGGTGCACGAAAATGTCGAAATTCGAACCGAATAAGCGTCATTTGCGGGAGATTTTGCTTTTCGCATTCAATTCGAAAAAATCGGCAGCTGAAGCGCGTCGAATGATCGTAGAAACTTATGATGAGTCGTGTATAAGTGAAAGAACGTGTCGAGAATGGTTTGCAAAGTTTAAAAATGGCGAGAATGACGTGGAAGACAAGGATCGACCGGGTCCTGTGAAAAAGTTTGAAGACGCGGATTTGGAGGCTCTACTGGATGAAGATTCTTGTCAAACACAACAAGAACTCGCGGATTTCTTGGGTGTGACTCAGCAATCAATTTCCTTTCGCCAAAAAAGTTTAAAGCCTAAAATGATGAAAAAAACGTCGGTTTTCTACTTGTACACCCAATATACATATATATATATTAGTCAAGTCGATATACATATGTTTATATGTCCGTCTGTGTGTCGGTCGGACTGTCTATATAACATATATAGGTTTTGTATGAAAACTTCTATAATACCCACAAAGAATTTTTTTCAACTGCCCGCGCAACCGCCCCCACATATGGCATATTTCTGTAGCGCCAGCTCGAAAAAGTTTTTTGAAAATGTTCAGCCAAATCTTACCATTAGAGGAATTATAGAGTGTTCATTCTGCTTCCCTACTGGATTGTTTGCGAAGGTAATTCCAAAGCCTACAACATATAACGGGCTGTCTCTGGTACGTGCGCGTTTCCACTCTTCATAGAGACTTAAAGCCACATACTACGGATGAACAGCACACAAGCCGATACAGCCTGAAACATCGCAGCCTACTTGATAGAAAATTACTTTTCTATTACTGCTAGGTATTGCCAAGACAATTCGACACCGAAAAGTAGACTGTAATCCTTACAATTGTATTTTGGTTTAGCCTATTTTTATATTATTCTTCCATGCCATATTAAGGTATTTATTGAATAAACAATAAAGGAAAGCTAAATTCAGGAGGAGCCGCAATTGATACACACTTGCAGTTAAGTATCTTATATTATTCAGATCGGATCGTATATAGTTGGACGAACCTTACTAAATTGTACTAAATGTTTCTGAAAAACGGATTATAGTACTCTTCGCAATCATTTAGCTGGAATTGACTGGGAATATCTTTCATCTTTTAGCTTTATCGAAGCTGCTACTGATTCTTTTTATGATGTAATTCACAACGCGTTGGAAACCGCCTTGGATTAATAAATACCTTTCTCATCTTAAGAACAAGAAATCAAAAGCTTACAATACGTTTCTTAACTCTGGATCTTTGTTTCATCAGTCAAACCTTCTTTATATTCGCAACCAATTTATCTCTCTTAATAATCAACTTTATAAGCGTTACATCGCGAATTGTAAGGCAAACTTCTGAAATGTTATTCGTTTGCCAATATGAAACGTAAATATAGTCGATTTTCTCCTTTCCTAACTTATAAAAATATTTCCGATTTTCCAGACGAAGATATTGCTAATCTCTTTGCTTCATTTTTCCAATCAACCTATTCGTCCGATTCATGAACATAAACTATTTTTACTTGTCCAAATTTGATCATCTCGATGTCTCTAATGTTTTTTCAACCCTGTATATCTCATTTCCCTCTGGTGTCCCGAGCTGTATCCTCAGGTACTGCTCCGATATCCTATGCTATCCTCTTACGACCCATTTCAATTTATCCATTTTTTGCTTCCCAAGAGATGGAATGATCGATTCTGTTAATCATGGTCACCTTCTTCGGAAACTGTATCTTATAGGGTTTACTCCAAATATCATACAGTGGATGACTTCATATCTATCGAATCGTACGCTACGAGTTTTGTTCAAGATCATTACATCACAAGTTATACACGTTACATCTGGTGTTCTGCAAGACAGTCACTTAGGACCTCCTCTTTTTACCCTTTTTGTTAACGACTTACCTAGAGTCGTAAGCTAAGCTACTTTACTGATGTATGCTGATGAAGACAAGCTCTGTGTTTCTTTCTCTGAGCACTTCCTTCATAGACATCTGCAATTTGACCTTGGTGAAGTCTTCTTGTAGTGCTTTAACAATCTCCTTTCGCTAAACTGCTCAAAGGGCAAGGTTATGACGTTTATCGTTGCATGCCTCATCTCGTACTCACTTGGGAGTTACGTTTTAGATCGTTTTAGATCCTTATTGAATGATCTTGGAGTTCTTTTCTACCACAAGCTGTCGTTTAATGAACATATTTATAAAACAGTGAATGAAGCCAGAGGAGTACTTGCTTTTATCAAGCGCTAGAATTTGATGATCTCTTCACCACTAAAACACTATGTCTCTTTGGTTCGACCGATCCTTGAATACTGTTCATGCGTTTGGGTTCCGCAATACATGGTTCATCAAAGGAGTATTGAATCAGTGCAAAAGCAGTTTCTTTTATTTGCTTTAAAATATTTAAACTGGGACTCAGATGGTCTCCTTCCACTACATCGTTGTCGGCTTAAATTATTAGACCTACCACCATTGCAGGTACGTCATACTTGTGCTGGGGTAATGGGGCCTTCATAGAATCATTCTTGGTTAAGTTGACTCGAAATTTTTACTGGAAAATACTAAAAATTACAACCTATAGTAGCATTTATTTTCCCCTGAATTCTCCCTAAATGTAGTTAAGTTTAATTTAATTGTATCTTTATTAAAATAATTTTGCCTTACTCTTAATTATAATTAATTAAAAATAACAGATAATTGTTACATTAAATAAAAAATCATCTGCTTAAGCATCATACTCACGTTGACTATGGCAACAGTGAAAAGTTTTGGTCCCTGCTGCACTTCGAGGTCGTGAACCCAAACAAACCTGGGAAGATCCGTCTAGTTTTCGATGCAGCAGACAAAGTGAACGGCGTATCCCTGAATTCAGCACTATTGGAAGGCTCTCAGAGCTACAAGTCACTCCCGGCCGCCCTCTTCCACTTTAGAGAAGGAGCCGTGGGAGTCTGTGCGGACATCAAGGAGATTGTAAGTTAGTTTAGGGCAGAGCGGGAGCGCAAGTGAAGCTCTCACTTGCGCTCTCCCATGAACTCGCCCCGCTTCGCCGCACTAGATAAGCTAGGCTTAAGGTTTGTTAATATGAATATAATCGAATTTTATAACGTCGAAGAGTGCACGCATTTTCGTTTTCGTTCGTTTTTCTCGCAATTTATTTAATTTCTACAGCCACCAATTTTTTCCTTTTGTTTTCGCGAAGAGATAAACTAATCTCGATAAACATTTTGGCGCCCCCGGGTGGACTGTAGTATAATTAAATAAAAAAGCAACAACAAAAAATAGTGACAGTGACACATAAAACATATATAAAAATATATATAACATATATATATCCAAAAAGAGTTGCTCGCGACGTTTGTGTTAGTGAATTCACAAATAAAAATTAAGAATTCTCCGCGTCGCGAAATAAAACTTCTCCATAGCTGCTTCTGGAAGGATTCGTCGTCCCCATGCCCTGCACCTGCATCAATTGTGAAAGGAAAGTGGCCGCAGGATTAAAGGATCCGAAAGCAGAACCCCAGGTATTTGTGCAAAAAATTGAAAGTTGAGATAAGACAAATTAAAATCCGTCTTGTGCTGGAATATTGCACCCTCCTTTCAATTCTTGGCGCATACGTACGTAGAAAAAATAGTAGAGCAAAAATTAATAACAACATATATAAAAATTCTAAAATTTTAATTATAAATATATGTGCTAACCTAAATGTACTGCCTGTGGATAAAATAAAAAAGAGAATATTTATATTATTTGCAATCACTGTCGCCCCCTACCCCTCGTTCTCGAATTTACAAATCGTCCAAATAAATACTATCGTGCAGCCAAAATTATTTTATTTATTACAGATAAAATAAAGGTGCATATATATTTGGTTTACATACATACAAATAGATGCAGCGATAATATTCTCGTTTTCGTTTCCCACCGTTATCCGCTGCTGTATGTATGTATGTATATGCATTTTTTGGCGCGTATAGTTTACCGGTCTGCCAAGTGACGCGCTCCCCTACAATTTGGTCGAGCATATTGGTTTCGGTGTCATTGGCGACCAACTATTTTTTTGGATACTCTGTGCCTAATCGTTAAATAATTCGTTATCAATTAATTAATCAATTTAGATTTTGTTCTTTTTTTGGTTAAATTTAATAAATTATTTTTAATTTATTTAAATAAGATTAATTAATTAATTTCGTTTTCGCATTTTCTTGTTGAATTAAATTCAATAAATTTTTAAATAAATTTCTAAAAGTTATTTATTATAGTAAATTTTTAATATTAATATTTTAAAAGTACTTTAAAAATTTTAAATAAATTAATAAAATTTCTTTAACAAAAAAAAAATTTAAAATAAATTATTACATCTTATATTTGCATTATTTTCGTTTTTTGTGTATTGGAAAAAATAAATTGTTATAATGGAAAGTATCAAACAAAAACTTAATTCCACGACTCTTATTGACTTAAAAAAAAGATTGAATGTCAAAGTTAAAAGCATTCGCCGGTTGGAGGAACGTTTGGAAGATGGATCACTTCCTCTAAACAAAACCGAGCTAGAATGCAGGCTTCAGGTTTTAGATGAGGCAATTTCTAAAGCAAATGAGTTGCAAGACCAGATCGAGCAAATAGATGAAATGGATGATTTCGGAGCCGAGTTGGAAGAATTAGGAATAACTACCAAGGCAAGGATTATGTCCTTATGTAATGCCTTAAATTCAGCTGAAGACTCCCGTTCAGCTACTGCAATTTCTGCAGCCCCAACTCGAGCTCGACTTCCTAGTTTGGCATTGCCAAAATTCAGTGGAAATTATTCGGATTTCAAAAATTTCATAAGTCTTTTCGAGACATTAGTTGACAAAGATGTGAACATTCCAGTTATCGAGAAATTTAATCATTTAATTTCTTGCCTCTCTGGTGAAGCCTTAGGAACTGTCAAGGCATTCCAGGTCACCGAGAGTAATTACGCCAAAGCTATCGCTAGTTTAAAAAGAGTTTATGATAACGAATGTCTCATCTTTGCGAACCAAATACGTCAACTGTTCAGCCTTTCGAAAATTTCCCAGCCGTCTGCGTCGTCGTTGAGGGGTCTCATCGACACTGTGTCTTCAATTTATGGATCACTATTATCCATAGGAGATGATACTAAAATTGCAAACTCAATGATTATTCATATAGTTTTGAATAGAGTGGATCCAGTGACCAAGCAAAAATGGGAAGAGTCACTGGATTATGAGGTATTGCCGCTGTGGTCCGATTTGGAAAAATTATTAAGTCGTAGATACCAGCATCTGTCCGCTGAAGAGACTGGCAAACCAAAGCAAGAAAGAACTGGGTTCAGCAAGCAACTGAATAGAACTTCGTTGGCTTGTTCTTCTACCAACGCCAAACCAGCTTGCAGTTATTGTAACGCCAACAACCATTTTTTGGCCCAGTGCAGTCCGTTCGCTCGCCTTGCTGTAATGCAAAGGTTCGAGTTTGTTAAGTCAGCCTCCCTATGTTTGAATTGTCTGCGAAAAGGTCACACGGTAGCGAATTGTAAATCGACCAGGTGCCAAATCTGTTCAAGATCGCACCATAAACTTCTGCACCGATTTACAGTGACCGAAAATAGCTTAGCATTACCACCACCCACACAAAATCCTCCTCCAGAGTTAACGAATGATGGCCCTTCTACTTCACATGTTTGTCGTCTGTAGAAAGGGTTTTGTTAGCAACGTCGATCGTAAGCGTTCGCACAAAAAATGGTGAGCACATCTTGGCCCGAGCATACTTGACTCAGGGTCACAAATGAATTTTATTACAGAAGATCTTGCTCAACACTTACAGATCCGTAGGGAGGAATCGTGCATCAACTTGCTTGGAATTGGTCAAACTAATTCACAAGTTAAGAAAAAGATACACACCGTGGTGAAGTCGAGAGTAAATGGTAGCGAGTTTCCGTTCGACTTTTGGGTTTTGAAAACCATTTCAGGCTATCACCCTGATCAGTCAGTGAACGTGAAAGATTGGACCCTACCAAAGAACTTGCCGTTAGCAGACCCATATTTTTACAAACCTCAGCGGATAGATATGCTAATTGGAGCTGAGTCATTTTTCGAACTGTTGTCCGTTGGCCAAATAAAACAATGTCCGAACCATCCCATCCTTCAAAAAACTCTCCTTGGGTGGATAGTATCGGGAAAATATCTGGCAAATTCCTCAACTCCTCCACAGCCGGTCTCTAGTCTGAATTGCCAAGAGGAAATATTAGTCAATAGACAAAAACTTGAAAAAATTCTGGTCGTTGGAAGAAGTTCCATCTTCTAAAAAGATGTTGTCGCCAGAACAAGAGCTATGTGAGAAACATTATCGGAAGACTACAAGAATACTGCCTTCAGGTCGATTTGAAGTTAAACTTCCATTTAAGTCGGATCCAAGCGTTTTGGGCAATTCATTCGAGATAGCCAAACGCCGATTTCTGTCGCTCGAGAGAAGATTATCTCGAGATCCGAACTTAAAGAAAATGTATTTGGAATTTATGAAAGAATACGAATCCCTAGGCCATATGTCCCCTGCAAGCAATGACGTTCTTGCTTCTCCACACTACGTCATACCCCACCAGTGTGTCTTGCGGCCGCAAAGTACAACGACCAAACTTCGAGTCGTTTTTGATGCGTCCTGCAAGACATCCACACAAAAGTGTTTAAATGAGTTGTTGATGGTAAGTCCAACAATTCAGGAAGAGCTTTACTCAACTCTTCTTAGATTTCGGCTAAACAAATTCGCTCTAGTAGCCGACATAAAAAAGATGTATCGTCAAGTGATGGTAAATGAAGCAGATCGACGATACCAGTTGATAGTGTGGAGAAAAGACCCGTCTGAGTCCTTGAAATTGTGCAAGCTCAACACCGTTACGTATGGCACTGCACCAGCCCCATTCCTGGCCATAAGGTGTTTGAAGAGGTTGAGTGAATCCGCGAAAAATACATTCCCTCGAGCTGCTAAAGTTATTGGGTCTGACTTTTACGTCGACGACATGTTAACGGGTGCTGGTTGCGTGGAGGAGCTAAAGACAATTAAGTCTGAAGTAACTCAGGTTCTTCAAAACGCTGGGTTTGAATTGAGCAAGTGGTTTTCAAACTCGCCTGAAGTTACTGCATCCGAGAGCACGGTTAAGCCAATAACACTTTCGGACTCAGAGCTGACAAAAACATTAGGAATCGTTTGGGTTCCTAAAGATGATGTATTTAAATTCGAAATTGATATGTCAGTCATGGGTCAAAGGGCGACTAAGCGGAATATTCTTTCGGTGACGTCAAAGCTTTTCGACCCTCTTGGCTTATTAAGCCCGATCCTTATTAAAGGAAAGATCCTGTTACAGGAACTTTGGCTCAATAAGCTAGATTGGGATGAGTCCATTCCACTGCACTTGGAAACCGCATGGAACAAGATTCAGCTTGCCTTGTCACAGTTAGAAGAGATCTCAATACCGAGATTTGTGATGAGTGAGCCAATGTCAAAAATTGATAGCACGTGGCGGCATGTTCCAACTAAACAGAACCCGGCAGATATTGTGTCAAGAGGTGGAGACGTAAAGGAAACGATAGAATCAATTTGGTTCACAGGTCCATCGTTTTTAACGGAGCCGGAAGATAAGTGGCCAACGAGCCCTCGGTTTGATCCGTCCCCAGAGACTTTGCAGATGGAAGCAAAGAAGAATGCGGTCGGACTGACTGCAATGGTCTCTACCTCATATTTGTTGGAAGTGATAGAAGGATTTTCCTCTCACTTAAAACTGCTGCGAGTGTTCGTTTACATGGTCCGCTTTATAAAGAAATGTAAAAAATTAGTAGTTCCTTCTGATAATGTACCTTCCCCTGTCGAATATCGAGACGCGTTTAATAAAATTGTCCAGATAGTCCAAGAGCACGAGTATCAAGAGGAAATTAAAAATGTTAGAAAAAATCTTGTTGTTAGTCCAAGCCCACAGAAGCTAAGTCCGTTTGTCCAGGAAACCTCTCAGGCTGGGCTTACCTTTTCGTTGTTGCGGGTCGGGGGGCGACTAGCTAATGCTCCTATTTCGTACGATGCCAAGTTTCCAGTATTGTTGACGAAGCGCTCTCAGTTTCTTCAGAGCTACGTCCGATACTTGCACGAGTCGAATTTTCATGTGGGTCCACGAGCACTAGTGAGTCTCTTGCGACAGCGCGTTTGGATAGTAAACGCGCAGGAAGTCTGCAGTCAGATAGTGCGGTCATGCATACGCTGTTTTAAATGCAAGCCTCATCTGATGACTCAAATCATGGGAGATTTACCCTTAGATCGAGTTCGTGCTCTCCGCCCATTTTCCATATGTGGCGTGGATTTCTGTGGCCCTATTGAGACGACCTTGAAAATTCGTGGTAGGCCACCATACAAGTCCTACATTGCCCTGTTTGTGTGTTTTTCGTCTAAAGCAGTACATTTAGAAGTAGTTTCCGATTTGTCAACTGATTCCTTTCTATTGGCTTTTCAAAGGTTCGTTGGGCGCCGAGGATGTCCGCAGACCGTGCACTGCGACAACGCGACGAATTTCGTCGGAGCGAGTCGCCACTTCGCGGCACTGCGGCACCAGATCGAGAGCGAAGCGGACGAGCTGCGGCAATACGCATCAAAAAAAGGATACGTATTTGCGTTCATACCGCCGCGGGCTCCGCACATGGGCGGACTATGGGAGGCAGGTGTGAAGTCTGCAAAGAACCTACTCCTACGAGCGGTGGGCAGCGCGAAGTTGACCGCAGAGGAGCTGCAGACCGTCCTCGTTGGAGTCGAGGCCGTCCTGAACTCGAGGCCCCTGGGCGCCCTCAGTCAGGACCCAAGCGACGGCGAGGCGTTGACTCCCGGGCACCTGTTGACAGGCGGGCCGCTCATCGCCCCACCAGCACCGCGGACCCCGGACCAGCAGGGTCTAACGTGCTTGCGGCGATGGCGGCTTGTCTCGTCAATCAAGCAAATGTTTTGGCAGCGTTGGTCCCGGGAGTACGTCTTGGGCCTACAGGCGCGGTCGCAGTGGCAGCGGGAGCAGGAGGACGCCAGGAAGGGCGATCTGGTCCTGGTCGCCGAGGACGACCAGCCGCCCCAGCAGTGGATCACCGCCAGGGTCGTCGAGACTCACGCCGGCGCGGACGGAAGGGTCAGGGTCGCCGACGTCAGGACGAGTAGAGGAGCATTGTTTCGGAGGGCAGTCCACAAGCTGGCAAGGCTGCCAATAGTTGAAGCCTAAGGAAGGCCTTCAACGGGGCCGGTATATAATTAGATGTAGATAATAAGTGGAATTTTATGAAGTCTAGTGTAAGTTAGTTTAGGGCGGAGCGGGAGCGCAAGTGAAGCTCTCACTTGCGCTCTCCCATGAATTCGCCCCGCTTCGCCGCACTAGATAAGCTAGGCTTAAGGTTTGTTAATATGAATATAATCGAATTTTATAACGTCGAAGAGTGCACGCATTTTCGTTTTCGTTCGTTTTTCTCGCAATTTATTTAATTTCTACAGCCACCAATTTTTTCCTTTTGTTTTCGCGAAGAGATAAACTAATCTCGATAAACAGAGATGTTCCACCAGGTATTGATACAGCCACAAGATAAATGAGCCCAGAGACTCTTGTGGAGGCATGGAGATGACCGAAAGGACCCGAAAATCTACAAGATGACAGCGTTGACGTTTGAAGCAGCTTCAAGGCACATGCACACTGAATCCCTGGCGGTCCTATCCATTAATGTGTATCACTACGTGGAATATTACGTAGACAGCTTCGCAGACGCGGATGATGACATCACTGTCTCAAAACGAGTAAATGATATACATGCAATTGCCGGGTTTGATCCGATTTGTTTTTCCTCCAGCTTGGCGAGATTGGTCAGAGCCTTAAGCCCGTTGGGAACGTCGAGTGGACCGAATACGAGCAAAACGTTTTGGGCACGTATTGGCATCTGCCTACAGATGACTTCCAGCCCCATTATGACTGAAAAACGCGTCCCTACTAAGAGGGAGTTCCTCAGCCGAAGAATTTTCTCAAGTAGAAGCGACTGCACGAGAGCCACTGACGAGGAACAAGCCTTGGGTCCTTAGATTCGTCCAACGATGCCGCGGCAAGTACAGCGACAGTGAGAAGCATAGACTTACGGCAAAAGAAAGTCCCGCCGTAAAAGTTAAGCGTTCTCCAGAGAGGAGAGAAACAAGATAGGAAAGTTCGCGAAAGGGAGCTGCCAAGTCGTGCGTGTAGGGGAAGGATCGATGCTGTCATGAAGATGCTGGCCCATACGATGAGGGAGGTGGCTTCCATGGAACATGTTCTGGGGAATATGTTGATCGAGGCGGAGAACACAGTAAATTCTGTCCCACTAACGCATATGCCATTCACAGTGGA
Organism: Drosophila pandora; assembly: GCA_021223865.1. Taxonomy (NCBI): domain Eukaryota; kingdom Metazoa; phylum Arthropoda; class Insecta; order Diptera; family Drosophilidae; genus Drosophila; species Drosophila pandora. The sequence goes on along the minus strand of JAJJHT010016151.1, from coordinate 224,823 downwards.
TCAGGAGGCTTCACTGCCTCCCAACGACTTGCTGAAAGGATTACCCTGAAGTATTGGCTGAATGGATTAATCTGCAGGAGTTACCCTGACACGATGGACAATGGCCGTAGAAGAGTTGCACTACAAAGAAACAGTGGCGTCTGGCCAGGATGATGAGAGACCGCTTCTAAAGGTGTAGAAGTGAGACCGCGAGTACCTCGTACAGCGATGGGTAACACGAGTGCCTACTCTTATGTGCAGGAAGAAATAACGTCAGCATGTCGTGCCCCTGCCCCGAGGCAGCTAAGTATTCATTTGCGATACGGCCTTACCACGACGAGAGTGGAAACGAAGCATGTTCAGGTGTTCACTGGAGTGGATGGAGTTCCCAAACGAGCGGCGCTAGAATATAGATTGTCAGTCAGTTTGAACTAAGCGCCACTTGGGTGCACTTTCGTTAAGTATGTATTTGTGTCTCGAAACATGTTTGTTATTGGCCCACTGTTTATGGTCAAAAGTTAAGTTAAGTTTGGCGTCACGGTTACTAATTTTGTATTTCCCTCAACAGAATAAATCGCTGGTATAGTCGCCATTTACTACACATATTGAGTTTCAAGTGTCAAGTTTCAAGTGTCATGGATAAGCTACAAGATCTGGTATTTTCTGGTTTCAGTAAGTGAGTGTTAGAGGCAACTCCCGGGATGTAGGTCGGCGTCAATATATCTAATAACATAAAATGCTACTTAACTGCTAGGGTTTATTTACTAAGGATCCGCCCGAAGATAGCCTTTCTTTCTTGTTTAATAATGTTATTTTCCGATGTGAGTGTGTACATTTTTGTGGAATTTAATTTTTAACCATCTGTCAATATAAACTTGTATACAAAATAATAGTTAAGGCTTACATTATTATAAAAATTGCGCAAGAAAATATTAAAAAAGTAATTTTAAAAATATTTTAATATGCATTTTTATACACAGAATTTAAAAACATTATGCTATCTAAAGCATTGGAAGGCACCCAGCAAATTTATTTATTTATTTATTTCCCCAGCAAAAGAGAAGGGTCGTTCAGATGAAGCACTACTGGCAGGTATCGAGAGAAACATGCTTCGCAGAAATATCGCAGTACAAAATGAGTGGAATAAGGAAAGCTATAACACTAGTTTACAAATTTAGGGGTAATCGAGTGAATCTTAAATTTATGATTGTTTTATAATCATATATGTTATATGTTTATTTGTCTAAAGGACCTTTTTAGAGATATTTTGAAAAATTGTGCTTTTGTGGTCCTTTTTCAGTTTTTTTGGCAATATCTCATGAAAAATCAGTTTGTTGGCACCCAGTGCCAAGATTTAATAACCCAGCTCTAATAGACGGTGCCAAAAACAGATATCAGCCGACTGAGCAATACCAGCAAGCTGAGCAGACCCCCAATACCAACTAGAACCTAGCACATACATTCTTTAACATTAACCTTATAGCACGTACTTTCTTTAACATTGACCTTAGTGTATGTACTTTTGTTAACATTGACCAGCTAACCATAGTTAAGCCACAAAATATTTAGTTCTCTGAATACAGAGTGAATTTGTTTGTCACTTAGTAACGCTGTTCTGTTCGCTCGTATCATCTTATGCTCCCGTGAAACGGGCCGCCAGAAGGACCTACCTATACGAAATCTCTCGTAATCTCGGTATCGTTTCATGGTACTTATACGTAACCTTCGTCGTGTGATGCTCCTATGAAATAGACCGCCAGTACGACCTACCTACACGAAATCTCTCGTAATCTCGGTATCATCCCGTGGTACTTATACCTAACCCACGTCGTATGTTGCACTCATGAAACGAACCGCCAGTAGGACCTGCCGATTCGTAACCATCGCTTAGTCCCGCCAGAAGGACCGTCAGAAGGACTCACCGATACGTAATCAGCCGAAACTTTTACCAACCACAACCACCACCTATACGTGAGGACAACTAACCAGGACTTCAAGTATCTCACATCAACCACTGCCTGGCGACTCTTCAACCCGAGCAGACCCTTGCAGAACCCAGGTAAATTTAGTCAGACTTTTAATACGTCCTTTGACTACGACTGTGGGACCTACCGTTACGCCCGCGAGTTCAAGTTCGAAAACCTCGAGCCAAAGGCACAATCACGAGGAAATTAATCAGAAGAAGTTCGACTTGCATCACTAAAACGAAGGCAGGAGGGCGATTAGACGATCTTGAAGATTTTCTGTGCAATGGCACTGAAGGACGGGAAGAGTCTACATACATCACACAACATATGAAGCGGCTGTGGAAGGAAATCGTCCCGGGGTACCATGACCTCATAGACCTGGAACCAACTTTAAAAAATTATTAACACATCGATGATAGATCTCAAGTTGTACGAGCAGAATATTTTTTATTTCTGAGCGAAGAATCGCAATCGACTTCAGTTTCAACGCAAACACCCACTACCGCATCTTCTTTTGTAATAGCACCAGTTTGACAGAGAGTACCGGCAATGGCTCCGACTCTACGAAATATTCACGGAATTCATCCACAATCAAGAAAGTAGTTACGCAATAAAAATTCCGGCATCTGGAGAATCATGTAATAAGTGAAGCCAAAAACCTAATCTTACAATCAATTTTCAGACAGAGATTCCTGGCAACGGCTAAAAAAATCGATACCATAATGAATGGCTGTTGATTAAGTCCACGATTCAAGAGCTTTTCACCCCAGAGCTAAACTAACGCTCCACGTCAGTCCAGACCGAATACAGCCGCCGTTCTGTTACCAACCGCCACACTCATCCAAAGTTGAAATCTCAGATTTTCTACATTAATTTTTGGTCTTCTATGATTTTTCCCCAAACTTTCTATGGAAGATTTTTATTTTCTTATTGAAATCAGTAGATCATACCATGTTTTAATTTTGGATTTAAGGAAAAACTCGAAATAATTTTATTGAATTTATTATAGGTGCTTAAACAATATTTTCGTCAATTAAATTGGAGTTTTTAATCTCATATTTTCAAAGATGAAGTGGCTGTGCTATTCCCAAGGAGAGGGACATAGAGAAAAAAAAACAAGAAAGGAAAGCTAACTTCGGGCGGAGCCGAAGTTGATATACCCTTGCAGTTGTGCCATTTTTGATCGTTCAGTTATATGGCGGCTATTGGATATAGTTGGCCGATCCCTATGAAATTTGGCAAATCAGATTATTTTGTCCAAAATAGAATCTGTACCAAGTCCCATCTTTCTAACTTAAAAAACAGCAAAGTTAAGCCAATTCCGATCGTTTAGTTATATACATCTATAGGATATAGCTATAGGATATACCATATAGGATATACACACCTTATGAAATTTTGTACCCTCAACCCTCTTACTTAAAAAACACCAAAGTTATGGCATTTCCGATCAATCAGTTATACGGCAGCTATAGGATATAGTCGTCCGATTCCAGTTGTTCCGACTTATATACTACCTGCAAGTCCTGAGTCTCGATATAACTGAGAGACTAGTTTGCGTACAAATCGACAGACAGACGGATCGACTCAGGAGGCGATCCTGATCAAGAATACATATATATACTTTACAGGGTCAGAGATGTCTTCTTCACTGCGTTGCACACTTTTGACCAAAATTATAATACCCTCTGCAAGGGTATAAAAATATTTAATTAGACTTTTTTTCCAGGTGCTTTTCAACAAAACTTTGGGTTGGAAGACGAAGGCCGCATTTCAAAGGCCAAGCGTAAAAAATTAGATAATAATTAAATAAATAATTCATAATAAATTTACTTTAAGTTGTAAATATTAAATAATATATTCGTTATTCAAATAAATTCGTTAAATAACAAATAATATATTCAAAATGTTCGAATTGTATTGAAGGGGTTGTCCATATACATTACCTAATCACGTTTTCTGCGATTCTTGAACCCCTATTATTTATTATTGGAAGTTGGCTTGTCAAAATCTCTAGATCTCCGCAGGTATCATCTTCGTCTTCGTCGTCTTCGAGGACTATCGTCAAGCCATTCGAGGTCTTCACATCCTTCGTACGAACTGAATTCCTATGACAGCTACATTTGTATAAATTTTTGCATGCTGATTTTTGTGATGCAAAATACAACCCACACGTTGGCATATGCGCTTTTAAAGTAGGCTATGTACCGACGGACAATTCAAGTCGCAGGGAATCTAGAGTGAAAGTGGGGAGTGTGATATTATCACATTCAATACATAAAATTTAGACAAAGCTTACCTGCAACTATTTGTTGTGTTTATTTATTGATATCACGAGAGCTCTGCGTTGCATTAGGTCGAGAAAAGAAACCATTCTTTTAGAGACACCCTGAACAACTCTTATAGGAGGAGGGAAAAATCTGTCAGGTAGAATTTGAAGTAATCCACTTCTTAATTCTCCAGAACATTCTTCAGAACGGCATTTCACAATTTGCAGAAAAGCTCTCCCGAACATGTTCTTGATACCTGTACTGATCTATGCCATCCAGTTCTGCATCTTCTTCGTTAGGTAGAAGCATTCATAAAAAATTACATCGTTTTGATTATTTTAGTAGCACCTGATTTTCATATTTTTTTATAATTTTTATATGATTGAAAATCTTTTTCTTCTTTTTTTGCTGTTTTCCATATTGCCGTTGGTTAATTCCATAATTTCACAACGAACAGCTGATTTTCGATACACAAATAATAGAATTTGTATATCGGCTTAATTATAGAGTTGCATTCGGTACATATCGACGGAGTAATCGGCGCGAAACCACTTTTTAAATTAATACCTTTAATGACAAAATTTTCCAAGTCCAAGACCCCTCCCTCCTTATGTAATCAAACATTATCATTTCCTTGACCCATCCCCTCCTACTAAATGATTACGTAATATATGGACAGCCCCTTACTGGAAAAACTTCGGAGCTTTACTTTAATCCATTTCTGTAAAGACTATAGTAAAGACCGCCATTTTCATATCAGCTTATTTTTTTGTCTACTATGTTAGCCGATAATTCAACCTCAGAAGTGTAAGCGGCTAGCCGGAAAAAAATAAAAAAATAAATTCGGTGGTGAGATCACATGTATGGGTTTTGGTGTTACAGTAAGTAAAACTGCAGCATCAATTTGTACTTGGGGTCCGGACGCTTAACGACCCTGTTGGTTGACTTTTAAAGGGATTGAACTAATGGGTCTGGTGGTATCAAATAGAGCGATGCAACAGAGGACATATCAAACAATTGCTCATTTATACTGAGAAATTCGGAAGCCGGAATCTTCCCAGGTCTAGCCTTTGGGGTGGCCAGAGATATGACCGGCTGAATAATTGTCGTCCGAGTAGTGTAACGAACTGTTTCAGCTATGTTTTGCTCGCAACAAACGCCGCGGCTAGCTCACAGAGTTTGAGGGTACGTTCCACCGAATTTATAGATTCGACGTGATTGCCCGAGCCCAGAAATAACACGTTAAAGCTTCTTTTCAAATAAATCCCCTTTATTGTAAATAGTTTACAAAGCAATAAAAGGAATCTCACCGGCTGTCTGGCTCAGCCGACCGACCGCTCGTCCTCCCGTCGATCCCCGATCCCCGCTCCGGGTTGGTGCCAATTCGCACGCCCTCCCAAAGCTTGCGCCCGGCAGGTCGTGCGGTCTTGGTGCCTGGCGCCGAAACGGCTCTCGGTTCCCTTCGTTCGGACTCACGGACTCTGGTTGCGGGGCCTGTTTTGTTGATGTCTTCTGCTGCCGCTGCCTGCCCGTCGCTGCTGCTCCCTCGTTGTCGCTGCTCTAACGTTGCCGCTGCTCCCTCGTCGTCGCTGCTCTACGGTTGCCGCTGCTCCCTCGTCGTCGCTGCTCTACGGTTGTCGCTGCTCCCTCGTCGTCGCTGCTCTCCTGCTACTGCTCCTCCGTTTGGGAACGCCGTGGACCTCGGAACCTCTGGCTTGCCTGGACTTGCCCTTTCGCCGTGGCCGGCACCTAATCCGTGTTAACAGACCGAGTGGCTCACCTCCCAGGCATACGCCGGGCTGGATATGCTCCTCGCTGCTTAGCGGCCGGATCAGGGCACGAAGGGCCTTCCTACCCTACAGGACACGCCCCCGGTCGCGTTCGCCACTCGCCTCCAAACACCTGCGTGCCTACGCCCCGCAGGATTTATGGTAGGCCAGAGGTTTGGGCGTCGCGTCTCCTTTGACTCCAGGTGGTTTGCTGTGCATACGCTCCAGCGCCTGGATCAGGATTCTCTTGACTTCCCGGGGTGTCCCTGCCTGGTTTCACAAATGGGCTTGAGTTCCCGGGCTGGCTATCCCTCGCGTTACAGGATCACACCTGGATCGAACGGTCAGGAGCAGACAAGGCGTACGCCAGGCTGATCCGTTGCTGCCGCCACTACACCAGGATACCTGTTGTGTCCGGGAATAACTCCACCCGACTCTTTTACCCTTGGGCCTCAGCTCTGCCGCGGATCCTTGATCCTTTTCCCCTGACTCCTTGCTCGATTTGATGCGCGTACCGCCGCCGGACTTACCCACAGGGGGTCCTTAAGCTATTTTCGTATATCCTTGCTCACTCGCTTTAATAGCCCGCACTAAGGACTGTCGGACTTACCCACGGACTTCAAGGAAGCTTTCCCAACTTGAATGCTAGACTTACCCACGGGGGGTCTTTCACTCACTCTCCCAGCTTCCCTAGAAGACTCGGCCCCGATTCGCTCCGAGGGCCCTCCTTATATAGTGCCAGAGGCGCCCGTTAATCCTTGCGAATCTACTTCCTGCCGTTAATCCTCCGCTCCTTCACTTTCTCCGTTAGCTTTCTCCAATCCCGCCGTCTTTCTATCGGCGGGCTTTCTTTGTTGACCCTCCCCCGATGGCCCCGCTCGGGCCACCGATCCGCAATATTTTTGTGCCGGTCATCGGACTTCGTCCCGATGCCCCGCGATCCCCCCCTGGACATTCCACATGCATTTCTGTGTTTTTGTGCATTTTGTAAACACAGCTGCGCAATCGCCGGCCGCTTCGTTCCCCGCCGTCCCCGCTGTTTCCTACGACCTTCGAGCGCGGCCGCGGAGGCCCGGCCGGGACCGTTACTTTCCACGGTGATTCCTCCTCCTCCTACTTTCGTGCGCGACGCCGTGCGAATTCCTCTTGCCCCCGCTGCTGCCCCCGCATGCCGTCTGTGCTCGACGCATTTCTCCCTTGATACCTTTCTCTTCTTCCGTATTTCTAAACACAGCAGCGCTGGCCCATCCGACGCTGCAGTGCTGACTTGCGTGTTCCCCCCCCGCTGTTGCCCCTCTTGCCACCTGTCTTGGTGTGTGGGAGATCTAATCTCCTCACAGTAGGCTGAAGATTATTCGCCACAAGCACATCAACAACACCGGATTTCCTACGCTTTGGGGATTCATTTAGTACTCTAAACCAGGGATGCCCAGCCCTATTGCTCTTGTTCCTCCTTTGTTGTTGGATTGCTCTGTCATATGGGTAGAGCAAAGTCATATACATGTTCTGCTCCCAGCATTGAAAAAGCAAATTACAATAACAATTTTGCATAGCTTCACAACACTTCATTTCAACACTTTTAGGCCTAGTGCGAAGGCATTTTGTTGTTGGATTGGAAATAAAAAAAGAACAAGAAGAAAAGAAAAGATCTCACATATGTATTTGTGATTTTGTGCATCGGTGTTGAATTTTGTTCTGTCATAAGCAGTGCTTGGGCACCCCTGCTTAAACTGTGTATCGATCGTAAAGTGTTGGTCATTGATTTTACGAAAACCGCTAATCAACTCTTTAAATCCACTTTATAAATGAGATTATTTTATATCAACAAAATTAGAAGAAAGGTGGCTGTTTATTATAGAAATTTTGGAAAACGACGAAAAATAAAAATGAGTGCACTCGGCTAAACGTAATAATTCGATATAAATTCAATAATTCAACTAAATCCTAGCTTATCTTTTGCGGCGAAGCGAGGCGAATTCCCAAGAGAGCGCAACTGAGCTTTTATTTCGCTAACTGATATCAGTCTATGTTTATCTAATCATGCTATACCGGCCCAGTTGCAGGCCTCCATTCGGCTTCAACTAACCGGCAGCTTCGCAACCTTATGAATTGCTCTCTTAAATTTCGCTAGTCCTCACGACGGTGATCCTGACCCTCTCGACGACCCTGGCGGTGATCCGTTGTTGGAGCGGCTGGTGATCTTCTGCGACCAGGACCAAATCACCCTTCCTGACGTCCTCCCGCTCCCGATGCCTTTTCGACCGCACCTGTAGGCCCAAGACGTACTCCGAATTCATCGCGGCCTTGACTGCAACGAGGACGGTCTTCAGCTCCACTGCGCTCGTAGATTTAATTTGACACCTGCCTCCCATAGTCCGCCCATGTTTGGAGCCCGAGGCGGTATGAACGCAAATACGCATCCTTTTTTTGTCGCAGTTCGTCCGCTTCGAAGGAATCAGTTGATATATCAGACACAACTTCTTAATGAACTGCCTTGGTCGCAAAACAATCAAAAAGGGCAATGTAGGACTTGTAGGGTGGCCTACCACGAATTTTTAATGTCGTCTCAATAGGGCCTCAGAAATCCACGCCACATATGAAAAATGGGCGGAGAGCACGGATTCGATCTAGGGGTAAATCTCCCATGATTTAAGTCATCAGATGAGGTTTGCATTTAAAACAGCGTATGCATGACCGTACTATCCGACTGCAGACTTTCTGCGCGCTTTCTATCCAAACTCGCTGTCGTAAGAGACTCACCAGTGCACAGTGGGCGATTTGGTCCCGCTAGCGGCATTTAATTAATAACTTCTAAACTAAAATAGATTTTTTCAGTCGGTTTTTTTCACTGATCAGAAACAAATCATACAATTTTTTAAGTTAACAAATTTTTTTTTTTAATTTTTTTTTTTTTTTTTATTTAAAAATATTTTTTTTAAATTAAAAATTTTTTTTTAATTTTATTTTACTTAAACTTTAATTAACATATTTCATAAATAAACTTTATCTAAAAAAGGCCATAAATAAACTTTGTTCCTGGCTTCAAGAGCTTCCTCGGGCATCACACCAATTGGAAGGCAAAAATGGCTTATAATATCTGCTCCATGAATTAAAATTCTGTGAACAGAAGATGGCATATAAAACCAGGGATATGATTTTACAAACAATTCGGCAGTTTGCAATGCGTAAGACCGGAATGCGTCCGAATTTATTTCGTGGCAGCATGCTAGTGTTCGTAAGACTTCACTGAATCGATGTATTAAATTATAGCTTACTCCTGTTATACGAGCAGACAAATTTGGTTGTTTGAAAAACCTCCTTGCAGTGTTTTTGTTATTCGTACTGCCAGCAGTAGCAATTGGTATATCTACCAGCAAATGAATCTCTTCCCTCAGCTTCTGCTGAATAATTCTTTTATTTTCATCGACAACATCTTTGTCAACACCACGAGCTTGCCACTTTTGAATCGGAATTCTATATGCAATGTGCAAAACACACTCGAAAAACCTAATCCAGGCGTGAAGACTTGATAACCCATATTCAAAGAGGTTTTCATTAATAGACAAGCTCTTCACCAAATTCAGATCGTTCATATTCTTAGGAGTTGCCTTACATATTCCGCATGTTTGCGAAGAAAATCCCGATATAACACTGAACGTTTTGCCATCAAGCATGGTCATATGGAATTGGTGATCAATTCTAAAGCCACTCAATAATGTTGGTAAAATATTTGAAATTTGGCTTTTAATAAAACAGTACCAAATACAAAGTTTTCCATGGCAGCAAATTTCTTCGTTGGGATGACTTCTGAGTGCCATACCATAAAAAGCACCCTTTTTGCTACTGATATTGTTCCTAAAAAGTACCATAGTTTGAAGGCTAGCAGGTAATAGCAGTTGATATTACACATTTTGGACGGCACTGAATCACACTTTCGGCTAATAAAAGAGTTAGACTGAATCCACTTGAATCCGGTAAGTTCTACTCCACGAAGGACAGGTGTACGCTAATCCGGGCTAGTTGTTAATACACTGAATTACCACTACGTTTTATGAGCTACACATTTATAGACCGGTCACAAACATTGACTTTTTTTGTAATATATACCTTGAAGATAATAAAAAAAAAAACTTTTAGCAAATTTACTAAAAATTGTAAATTTCCGAGGAACTCAAATTCAATGCGCGCAAAGAGAAAAAATTGTGTAAAGCTCTTTGCAAAATCATATGGTGTGTTTGACCGCTCACAGCATATGACCAGCTAATCGTAGAGCATTTAAAAAGCTTTTAAAAATCTAATCAAAGCATTTGCTATCCATATGTGAAGAAATATTAACGTTTTTTAAATTTGAAAATTTGAATTAAATGCCGCTAGCGAGACCAAATCGCCCACTGTGCAGTGCTTGCGGAGCCACATGAAAATTCGACTCGTGCAAGTATCTGCCATAGCTCTAAACAAAATTGAAAGCGCCTAGTCAACAACAGAAGAGGCGCAATCAACAATAGCGCCTCCTAGAAACATGGCATCTTACGATATAGGAACATTAGCTAGTCGCCCTCCGACCCGCAACAACGAAAAGGCAAGCCCAGCCTGAGAAGCTTCATGGACAAATGGATTTAGCTTCTGAAGACTTGAGCTAACAACCAGGTTTTTTCAAATATTTTTAATTTCTTCTTGATACTCGTGCTCTTGCACTAACTGGAAAATTTTATTAAAAGCTTCTTGATATTAGACAGGTGAAGGTACACTATCAAAAGGAACTACTATTTTTTTACACTTTTTTATAAAGCGGAACATGTAAACGAACACTCGGAGCAGTTTTAAGTGAGAGGAAAATGGACCTTTTATCACTTTCAATAAATATGAGGTGGAGACCATTGCGGTTAGTCCGGCATTCTTTTTTGCTTCCATCTGCAAAAGCTCTGGTGACAGATTAAACCGTTCGTTGGCCACTTATCCTCCGGCTCCGTTAAAAACGATAGACCTGTAAACCAGATCGATTGCACCAACTTCTTTACGTCTCGATCTTTTCACACGACATCTTCTGGGTTTTGTTTAGTTGGTACATGCCGCCACGTGGTCAGAGGATAGGCCACTCTTGAATCTTGGCAACTCTTTTTGATACGAACGTTGACAACGACGATGGATGGGAACGTATCCAATGAAGACAAACTTCTGAATCGGACCAATATATACTGCGTTAGATCGGTACTTATATAAGAGGCTTAATTTTGCGACAGTCTGCGAGAAGGTGAGCGGCACATAACTCAAGACGGGGGAGTGTCTTTGTCTTGAGCGGCGCTACTTTGGATTTTGCAGTCAACAACGAGACTTTAATACCTTCCGCAGATTCGCAACGATATTCGTCGCAGGCTCCATAGACGCAGGCTCTATAGGCTCTCAAAGATACGTCACAAAAAGGCATGAATTTGAATTGGTGACATCGGCTCACTCATCACAAATCTCGGTATTGAGATATCTTCTAACTGTGACAAGGCAAGCTGAATTTTGTTCCATGCTGATTCCAAATGCAGTGGAATCGACTCATCCCAATATAGCTTATTAAGCAAAAGCTCATGCAATAGAATCTTTCCTTTAAAAAGGATTGGGCTTAATAAGCCAAGGGGGTCGAATAGCTGTGATGTCACCGAAAGAATGTTCCGCTTAGTCGCCCTTTGGCCCATGAATTAAGTATCAATTTCAAATTTAAACACGTCATCTTTGGGAAGTGATTCCTAATGCCTTAGTCAGCTCTGAGTCCGAAAGTGTTATTGGCTTAACGGTGCTCTCGGATGCAGTAACTTCAGGCGAGTTTGAAAACCACTCACTCAATTCAAACCCATCGTTTTGAAGAACCTGAGTTACTTCCGACTTAAGTGTTTTTAGCTCCTCCACGCAACCAGCACCCGTTAACATGTCGTCGACTTAAAAGTCCTGACCCAATAACTTTAGCAGTTCGAGGGATTCTCTCAATCTCTTTACACACCTTATGGCCAGGAATGGGGCTAATGCAATTTCAAATGTAACGGAGTTGATCTTGCACATTTGAAAGGACTCAGATGGGACTCCACACTATCAACTGGTATTACCTATCTGCTTCATTCACCATTACTTTGCGATACACTTTTTTATGTCGGCTACCAGAGCGACTTTGTTCGATCGAGATCGACTTAAATTTCTGTGTAGAGGTCTTACAGGTCGCATCAAAAACGACTCGTAGTTTTGTCGTTGTACTTTGAGGCCGTAAGACACACTAGTGGGGTATTACGTAGTGTGGAGTAGCAAGAACATCATTGCGTGTAGGGGACATATGACCTATGGATTCGTATTCTTCCATAAATTCCAAATACATTTTCTTTAAGTTCGGATCTCGGGATAATCTTCTCTCGAGCGACAGAAAACGGCGTTTGGCTATTCCGAATGAGGTGCCCAAAACGCTTGGGTCCGACTTAAATGGAAGTCTGACTTCAAATCGACCTGAAGGCAGTATTCTAGTAGTCTTTCGATAATGTTCTTCACACAACTTCTGTTTTGGCGACAACATCTTTTTAGAAGATGGAACTTCTTCCAATAACCAGAATTTTTTCAAGTTGTGATCTATTGATTCTAATATTTCTTCTAGGCAATTCAGGCAAGGGACCGGTTGAGACGTTGAGGAATTTGCCATACATTTTCCCGGAACTATCCAAACAAGGAGCGTTTTTTGCAGTAAGGGATGGTTCGGACCTTGCTTTATTTGGCCAACGGACAAAAGTTCGAAAAATGACTCAGCTAGAATAAACATATCTATCCGCTGAGGTTTATAAAAATATGGGTCTGCTAATGACAAATTCCTTGGTAAGGTCCAATTTTTCACGTTCACTGACTGGTCAGTGTAGTAGCCTGAAATTGTTTTTGAAATCCAAAAGTCGAACGGAAACTCGGTACCATTGATTCTCGACTTCACCACGGTGTGTATCTTTTTGTTTACTTGTGAATTGGATTGGCCAATTCCATGCAAGTTGATGCACGATTTCTCCCTACGGATCTGTAAGCGTTGAGCAAGATCTTCAGTAATGAAGTTTATTTGTGCCCCTGAGTCAAAAAATGCTCGGGCCAATATGTGCTCGCCATTTTTTTTTTCGAACGCTTACGATCGACGTCGCTAACAAAACTCTTTCTAGAGACGACGCATGCAAAGCATGAGAAGTAGACGGGCTATCATTCGTTAGCGCTGGAGAAGGATTTTCTGTTGGTGGTGGTATCGCTAAGTTATTTTCAGTCACAGTAAATTGGTGCAGAAGTTTATGGTGCGATCTTGGACAGATATCTAGTCGATTTGAACTTAGCTACGGTGTGACCTTTAGGGCGAACGAACGAACTGCACTGGGCCGAAAAATGGTCTTGAGCGTTGAAATTACGGCAAGCTGGTTTGGTGTTTGCAGAGGAGCAAGCCAACAAACTTCTATTAAGTTGCTTGCTAAGCCCAGTTTTTTCCTGTTGCCTTTGCTAGTCTCTTCAGCGGATAGGTACTGGTATCTACAATTTAATATTTTTTCGAAATCGGACCACAACGACAAATCTTCATAATCCAGTGAGTCTTCCCATTTTTGCCTGGTCACTGGAATTACTCTACTCAAAACTAAATATATAATCATTGAGTTTGCAATTTAAGTGTCATCTCCTATGGATAATAATGATCCATAAATTGATGGCAAAGTGTCGATGACCCCTCAACAAGGACGCAAACGGCTGGGAAATTTTCGGAAGGCATATTTGGTTCGCAAAGATGAGACATTCGTTATCATAAACTCTTTTTAAACTAGCGATAGCTTTGTCATAATTACTCTCGGTGACCTGGAATGCCTTGATAGTTCCTAAGGCTTCACCAGAGAGGCAAGAAATTAAATGATTAAATTTCTCAATAACAGGAATTTTCACATCTTTGTGTACCAAAGTCTCGAAAATTTTTGAAATCCGAATAATATACACTGAATTTTGGTAATGCTAAACTGTATTAAAGCCATTACATAAGGACATAATCCTTGCCTTGGTTGTTATTGTTAATTCTTCCAACTCGGCTCCAAAGTCATCCAATTCCTCTAATTGCTCGATCTGGTCTTGCAACTCATTTGCTTTAGAAATTGTCTCATCTAAAACCTGGAGCCTGCATTCTAGCTCGGTCTTTTCTAGAGGTAGTGATCAAGTTTCCACACGTTCCTCTAACCGGCGAATGCTTTTTAACATTTGATATTTTAATACCCTTGCAGAGGGCATTATTATTTTGGTCACAAGTGTGCAACGCAGTGAAGGAGACATCTCCGACCCTATAAAGTATACATATTCTTGATCAGGATCATCTCCTGAGTCGATATAAGAATATCCGTCTGTCCGTCTGTCTGTCGGTTTCTACGCAAACTAGTCTCTCAGTTTGAAAGCTATCGAGTTGAAACTTGGCACACATCCTTCTTTTCATTGCAGGTATAAGTCGCAACGGCCGGGATCGGTCGATTATATCCTATAGCTGCCATATGACTGATTGATCGGAAATGCCATAACTTTGGTGTTTTTGAAGTTAGACTTTTCACACATGTTATATTTGACAAAAATATCTTATGTACAAAATTTCATAAGGATCGGCCGACTATATCCTATAGCTGCAATATAACTGAACGATCGGAAATGGCACAACTGCAAGGGTATATCAACTTCGGCTCCGCCCGAAGTTAGCTTTCCTTTCTTGTTTTAAAATAATTAAGGGTAGTGGAATTAAGTTTGGGTTAATTACTCTCCATTCTATAAAAATGATTTCTTTTCTAAAAAAGTCGATGCAAATTTTAATATTTAATAATTTTGTTAAATATTTTTTTTTAAATTAATAATATTAAACAAATTTTAATTTTAATTTCAATAAAAAAAAAGAAAACGGCATTAATTTTCGGAAACGGAATTCTATTTTTTTATTTTTTAAATTTAAAAATAATTTATTAATTTTCAACCAACGAAAATAATTAATTGATAGTCGAATAAATCGATAGTAGAGGAACTGAATATTTAAATATTTAGTCGCCAGTGATACCGAAAGCAATATAGCCAACCAAATTGTAGGATTGTTGTTTTTTTATTGTGTTCATTATTTTTGAAGTTCGAACCACTATCGTCGCGAGCAACTCTTTTATTTTATTTTTGTTTTTTTATATATTCTTTATGTGTCACTGTCACTAGTTGCTTTGATTTATTAAATTATAATAAACACAGTCCACCCGGGGGCGCCAATATGTTAAATGAGATTATTTTATCTCAACAAAATTAAACGAAGGGTGGCTAAACCTTCGAAAACGACGAAAAATACAATGCGTGCACTCGGCTATACGTTATAATTCGATATATATTCAGTAATTAAACTTAAGCCTAGCTTATCTATTGCGGCGAAGCGGGGTGAATTTGCAAGAGAGCGCAACTGAGATTTTATTTCGCTCCCGCTCCGCCCTATGCTAACTTATACTAGACTACAGTTTGTTTTCCTTCTTTATTAATGTATCTATTTTTATCTAATCGTACTACACCACTTTTTGTCTGTCTAACGATCCCATTTTGTCCTGAATAACACGACAACTGTCACAGTAAAAGTGGAGACCAGTCCGTGAAATAGCTTCCGTCCAGATCCAGCCTTTGGGGTGGCCAGAAATATGTGAATATTATTCGCCACAAGCACATCACCAATAGCGGATTTAGTAGCATCACAATAACGCTTTGGAGACTCATTTAGTAGTTGAAGACTACTAAACTGTGTATCGAGCACACATAGTTGGTCATTGATTTTAAGAAAACAGCTAATCAGCGTTTCGTCCTAAACAACACGACAACCTTCACAGCAAAAGTGGAGACCAGACCGTGAAATGACATCCGAAACTGAGGCCGTGGACCCGGTACACTTAGAGTACACGTTCTAGTTAATAATACAACGGTGATCTGAGCTAAGAGCACGACGACAGACGGCACACCGTCTTACGAAGGGCGCTGATCAACGGCCGTGATCTGTGCGAGTTAGGGTTACGATTAAGCTCTCTCTCTCTCTCTTATGATAAGAGAAGGATTCCCTCATTATGGACAAAAATAAGGCCAAGTTTGTATTTTTGTGTATTTTTACTAATCTGTCAGTTTTAAAGCTATCGATGAAACTTTGTACATACCCTTCTTTCTGTTGCAGGCAGTATATAAGTCGGAACGGCCGGGATCGGTCGACTATATCCTATAGCTGCCATATAACTGATTGATCGGAAATGCCATAACTTTGGTGTTTTTAAAGTAAGAAGGATGGGACTTCCTATGGAACGTATACGATCTGCTAAATTTCATATAGATCGGCCGTCTATATCCTATAGATGCCATATAACTGATTGATCGGAAATGCCATAACTTCGTTGTTTTAAAAGTTAGAAGGATGGGAGTTTCAATGGATTCCTCTTTGGAAAAAATAATCCGATATGCCAAATTTCAAGGATCGGCCAACTATATACGATCCGCTATAATCTAATAATATAAGATGCGTGGCGCCACCTAGCGGACTGCGCCTCAACTGCAAGGGTATATAAACTTCGGCTCCGCCCAAAGTTATCTTTCCTTTCTTGTTTTTATTATACATGCGTACAAAAAAGCATGCACTTAGTTGACTAGAATCGGATCAATAGATCAGAAATAGAATCTGATCGAAAAATCCACTTACACAAATATTCTGCACGCTTTATTTTTTTGCAAAAAAAATCGATTTTTTGGTTCAAAATGAGAGAACCTCTTGTTGCAGCCCAGGATGTGTTGAAGTCAAAACAAATATTAATAGCACGCTTTTAGGACTAATTTAAATGTTCGTCTTTCGGCTTCTTCTGTGGCTAACGATTTGAGATGACATTTTAAAATTCGCTTGTTCTGCTACTCACAACTCGTTCGTTATTTTAACATATGTTGTCGTATTGGCGCTAACATTCTCCCTCCATAAACGCCTGCAGGGGTTTATCCATTCTTCACGTCCAACACTGCTATTTTGGTTGCTGGTCGCACCATAGTTCAATAGTGGGTCTTCACTGTAACCGAGCGTACTTGTCCATCCTTAGCTGTGGCTACGCCGATTATACGCCCTTTCGGCCAAAGGTTCCTGGGAAGGCTCTCATCCACGAGTATAACAACATCTCCGATTGCTAATGGTGGACGCTTTGGGAACCATTTTGAGCGACGAGTAATTATGGGAATATACTCCTTGGCCCATCGTTTCCAGAAAAGATCTGCCACCTCATTGGCCAGGTGCCAGCGTTGCCTTGCATCCGAGTCCTTGGTGACGATTGGCTTGTACCCGTCTGCGGATCCTAACAATAAATGATTTGGAGTGAGGGCATCATCATCTTTTGCGTCTAAGGATACGAATGTTAGAGGACGGGAATTAATAACGTACTCAGCGTTCATCATGGCGTTCCTCAGGCCTTCGTCGTTAAAACTGTAATTAGGAGAGATGCTTTTCAATACAGTTTTGAATGATCGTATTAAGCGCTGCCAAGCTCCCCCCATGTGTGGAGCGCCAGGAAGATTGAAATTCCACTTAATTTCGTCGTATTTAATGGTTAGGTTATTGAAGTCTACATTATTCAGCTCTTCCTTAACAACTTTCTCAGTTGCCTTGAAATTCGATCCATTATCCGAGTATATTTCTCTTGGAGTTCCTCGTCGGGCCATAAAGTTTGGGAGGGACATTACACATGAGCTTGTATCGAGGCTATACGCTATCTCTATATGTACGGCGCGTATAGTAAGGCACGTAAATATCTCGCCCCACCTTTTCTCCTTGTGTCGGCCTACGTTGACCGCGATGGGACCAAAGAAGTCCACTCCAGTAAAAGTGAATGGTCTTTGAAAGCTGGCGATCCTGGCTGCAGGCAATGGGGCCATCTGCATTTACATTTCTGGCACCCTTTTCGAACGGACTTGTATACCACGCGTAACTGGGGTATAAAGAACTGACTCCTGATTATGTTTATAGTTCCCTCATGCAGCAAATGGTGGTTGCTCTCGTGAAAGTGCTTGACATGGAGATATGTAACCGGGTGGCGTTTTGGTAGTACGGGTCGTTCGGGTTTATAGTTTGTGACCTTCCTTGGGTGCGAATGATGCCGCAATCGTCTAGGTAAATGTTTAACCCAATAAGCGCGCTTTGGAGAGAATATAATTCGTCCTTGAATTGGGCTACTTTATAAAGTAGGTTTTTTCCTTGCATAATTATTTCATCTGACAACGTTTTGGTGATGGTTTCTCCTCGACATTTCGCTTTCAGGTTTTTTACGTATATGATGAACGTCGCTGTGGCTCGATAAAGTCGTTTCCAGATTGAGAATGATTCAATGTTTAGCTTTAGAAGCACTGGTCTGTATACTTTGGTTACTAAAACTACCTTTTTGAGCTCGTTATTATCGTTTACCGATGGAAGACTTGGTTGATGATTTGGTCTTAGGCCCTTTTCAGGAATGCCGGTCCGCTGGTCCACTGCTCCAGGTTTGGTTTGGCAATAAATTTCAAGCCATATCCGCAACGTTTTCATGTGTTGAAATCCAGCGCCACTGTGCAGCGCTCGTTGTTTCCATAATCTCAGCAATTCTACGCATCACGAAAGCATGGATTTTCCGTGGATCCATAGTCAACCATGACAGGACAGTCTTGGAGTCTGTCCAAAAGGTGCATTCGCCAATGTTCAAGTTCCGTGTGAGTTGTGTTTTATGAGCCAGGCGGACGCCGGCTACGGTGGCGAGCAGTTCCATTCGTGGTATCGAAAGCGGTTTTAAGAGAGCAACTTTACTTTTAGCAATGACTAGATTTGTCGTGATGTCAAATCCTTTGATCACGCGAAGGTAGCACACAGCTGCATATCCGTATTCGCTCGCATCGACGAAGGTATGTAGTTCGACGCTATCGGCGGTATGCAGCAATGGTGAGTAATGTCGTGGAATATGCACAGACTTAGCTTGTGATAGTATTTTTAGCCATTTTGTCCATCAACTCTGTGTAGGTTCCGGTAAATCGTCGTCCCATCCGATCCCTGATCGCCATGTTTCTTGTAAAAGAATTTTAAGTCCAATAGTATAGCATGACAAAAATCCTAGGAAGTCATAAATTAACATCAGAACCTGTAGAGCTTCCCTTTTAGTGGGGCGGACCGTATCACTTAGTACGTTCCTTTTTAGTTTTGCGAATCTGTAAATATATATTTAAATGTATCACTCTCCGGATTCCAAAACATACCCAAGACGTTCTCAGTGTCTCCTAAATCCTTTCTAGGCTGTGTTGGGGCTGACTCTTCATTTAATGCGTTTAAGACTTCGGGTGAATTGGAAATCCAGTTTCTGATGTGGAAACCCCAAGCTGAATGTATTAGTTTGACCGCCTTCGACACTTTAGTAGCTTCCTCTTCGTCGTTTAGACTGTCTATATAATCGTCGACGTAATGAGCTCGGGTGATGGCTTCATAGGCTCTTGGATACTGCATCTTGAAGTCCTCCGCATTTTTGTCCCTGACGTAATGAGCTATACAAGGGGCGCAAGATATTCCGAACGACATTTCTCTCATAACGTATTCCTTTGGACTTTGCGTTCGCTCGTCGATCCACAGGAAACGCTGTACATGAATGTCGCTTTCCTTTATTCTTATCTGATGGAACATTTCTGCTATATCACCGCAGACCGCTATCTTGCCGACTCTGAATGCCATCAAAACGTCGGACAGTGGATGTAAAAGATCCGGACCAGTAAGCATGAAGTCATTTAAGAAGACGCCATGAGATTTAGCTGCTGCATCCCAAACCAGTCGAATCTTACTGGGTTTGGTGGGGCTATGAGCTATGAAAATAGGAAGGTACCAAATACGGTTGTGATAGACTTCTTCATTTTTTAACTCGATGGCGTAGCCTTTTTCCAGCAGATTGTTGCCTTGCTACTGAATTTTTACTCGTAGATCTGGTTCCTTCTCAATTTTAGCTTTCAGACAATTTAGGCGTTGTAGTGCGTTTGTGTAGCTTTCAAGAAGTACCGTACCTTTATGGCGCCAAGCAGACCGATTTCGTACCGTCCGTCGATTTTTACGCACTTACGAATTACAGGTTCTACGTTGAAACTTTCTTTAACGGCCTTATCAATTTCAGTCCAGTTGCATTGACAGTGGTGCATAGAAAAATGTTTATTGTCTTTTCCGGATCCTTGCACACTCCAGCCGAGCATGCACTTGGATGCGATGGGATCATTCCACCTTCCTTCTTTTATTTTCCGGGGAACGGCTAACTTCCAATTGTCTATTGGTTCAGAATCCGTATAGGATGCGATCGGTAATCTTTGCAGGTGAGTGTATTTATTAGTTAACTCCTTGATGTCCAGCTTTTGCTTTGGTAATCCTCTACTGTATGTATGTTGTTTAACCAATATATTCTGTTGGTGCCCATGCTAGAGACTTTTATGTTAAAGCGAACGGATTCGTTCTCCCTTCTTGTCGTTTGATTCGTCCACTGCATGCAGATGGGATTCAGAGTACCTTGGATATTTAACTTTTTGAAGAGTTTTTCGTCTATAAGTGTGACCGATGACCCTTCATCTAGAAATGCAAATGTATCAATATAGGAGTTATGAGTGTACATTTTGATCGGAACAATACGAAAATATTGTTCCCCTCCGGGCTGATTAGTTCGGTGCGAGGAGACGATGTCAGGATTCGCATAGCCTTTGTGCAGCAGAGGGTGGTGTCTCGACTCGCATCCTCCGATCCCGCACAACTTAGTTGAAAAGCACCTGCGACCATGGATCTTTAAGCATTTGAAGCAAAGCTTGTATTCCCTAACCATTTCCTGCTTCTTTTAATAAGGGAGCTTTTGGAATGCCTCGCATTCAGTGATAGGATGGAGTGTACTGTTGCAGGCGTTGCAGTGGGTGGCTTCCCTTTGCGAAGCATTGTACCTTGGTGGATTGTACTCCGAGTTATCTTGGGCATCCATGCTGTACTGGACGTGGGTGTGTACGTTGCTGGCCCTGGAGTAAATTGACGGCGTCACTGTGGATGCTGCTTCGGTCGCTGAACGACTTAATCAATGCAGCGCTTGAGTCTTTTGGGAGCATAGCCCAGGTCCGTTTGTAATGGCTGGGAAGTTTGTCTACCAACAGCAGGGTTGTTGAGGTGGTGATTGAGCTGACAAGCCTCCATTGTAGCACAAATATTTCTTACTGCTAAGACATAATCTATGAGAATGTCAAGTCATTCCATATTGATGAAGATTTTTCTCGCTTATTCAATTAATCTCTCTAGTATCTGATCGGGACGTCCGAAGAACGTTTTGAGCGGGTTTATGACGTCAGGGACCATAACTGGAAGCAGAAGCTTATCTCTTACTAGTTCGAGACCCTTTCCCTTGAGGCAATTTTGGAGTCGTAGCATATTTTCGACATTTGAAAACCCAGCTACAGTATTTTCAAATGCACTGAGGAACGCAGGCCAGTCATCCGGATTGCCGTTGAATGTCGGTAGATCGGGTGACAGTATTTGACATGCTGACAGCTGGGTACTTGTAGGCCCGAATGGTGTGGTCAGAGCGGCTCCACTTTGCTGAGCTAGTATATTGTACTTTTGTTCGATGTAGCTTTGATCGGCCAGCCGCTTTTCCTCTAGCATTTTTAGCATTAGAGTATTGTTTTGAATCAAAATATGTTCATTGGCACGTTCATTGGCACGGCAAAGAAGTCGGCAGTTCCTTGAGCGGTCGAGTGTCCCGATGTCGGGGCGATGTTGGTACGGTCTAGCGAAACGGTTCTTTGCGAAGCGGCACTTTGGACAGCGGCTGTGTCGGCGTCAGTCAGCGCGGTTGGTCACGAGCTGAAGCCACGACGCGGTTACCAGCTTACTAGAACAAGTTCAGTCAGCGCAGGTGGCTGTTTACTGCAGGAGACGCACTTCCATCCTTTTGTATTCTGGGTCTTCTCGTCTCGAACGCAGCCAAAGTGGTACCACGTCGTGCAAATATCGCAATGCATTCATATAATGTCTTTGCCGGTACTACTCTTTTTGCATGCACTGCATTCTGTTTGGTTCTATTCACGGGATATTATGGTTATTACTTCTGTTCTTCTTGCTTCTTGTCTTTGTTGTATCTATGCCTGTTTTCAGCCTTATTAGACAAGAAAGAACTGAGTTGTATTTTTGTTCACGTCAATTGCGCAGCAAAGTTTGATATGTTTTCGTAGGTATACTTCGTTTTTTCGCGGTGACTACTCGATTATATTTAACTTCGACGCCTGTGTGTATGTGGTCCGATGATGCAGCGGAACTTCTTCGTTCACACGGGGAACACACGGGGAGATTGAGTAAGATTTTTTAAAGGATGTTGCAGCCCAGGATGTGTTGAAGTCAAAACAAATATTAATAGCACGCTTTTAAGACTAATTTAAATGTTTATTTAATCAAAATTGTACGAGCTTTAAAAAATCTTGTTCGCCTTTCGGCTTCTTCTGTGGCTAACGATTTGAGATGACATTTTCCAATTCGCTTATTCTGCTACTCACAACTCGTTCGTTATTTTACCATAATGTTGTCGTGTTGGCGCTAACACCTCTCTTATTCAGTTCTGAGCTGACAGCCAAAAAATTTAAAGCACCTCTTTTAAATCGAGTGTATTACTTTGTTAATCACCGTAACAGTAATAGCTGAAGCCACGACCCGGTTACCAGCTTACTAGAACAAGTTCAGCAGTATCATCTTCACTGATCTCGATCGGTGCTTTGCATCGCTACACGACTGGGCAGCAGCACGTTGATGGCAGCAACTTGCCGCAACGGTATATCAAAACCAACATATCCGTGAGCAGCATGTGCCACGGCGTTACCCTCTGCAAGAGCTGTACAGGTGAAGAATAATGTGGGCAAACACGCCGCCACAATATTCTATAACCTTATCTGGCGCCCTATCGCGTCGAAGACCTTGACAAGATCTCCAATCCTCGAAGACGCGAGGAAAAATAAAATCATCATCTTTAAACTGGTACCCAAGAACCGACTGTTCTGGACCGCACAGAAGACTGTGAAAAAGACGATCGAAAACTTTTTTGTAACTTTTCATGTAAGTGAAACCCTTTTATGAATTGACAAAAAAATTAAAAAAAAACGATAACAAAATAATTTATTTAAATTTTTGTTATTTCTTATGAAACATTTATTTTTGAAAACAGTGTAACCATTAAAGTCAAGAAGTTAGAGTAATTTATTTCTTTGTGTGTCGCTTTTTTTTTCTCGTATCAGTACTATGTATTTCGCGGAGAAGAGTACTGTAAAAAGATAAGCGCTTAGCTTAGCGCCAATTTTTTTGCGCTAGACTTCTTTTTGTGTGTGGTTTGCTCACTTGCATTTGGTCTTGACAGCGATTGTGTGAGCGATTCTGAGTCTGAAGACTTGGTTGTTCTGCTAAGGAACCTCGCTATATCAGAAGAAACCGCCGAACGTATAGTACAAAAATAACAAAGTAAGTCCAAAACAACTGCAGGCAATCATAAATACAGCGGCTTCGGCCGCATTACAGATTCAGAAACAAGAGTTTGATGGAATATTGAGGGAAGTCACTGATATGGTCAGCGCTGCGACAGTATCTGCCCCCGATATTGCAATATACTTGCCTGTTACTGTATCCGGTAATGTGCCTTGTAACGAAGGCCTTGATGCGGTAAAATCATTGCCAGAGTTTGAAGGGTCTCAGGGAAAATATCTCATAATCCGTAACAAGATTAAGAGATCTTCCGATTCTATCCTTTCATCCTTTAATACACTTCTTAATTTTGATGCTATTATAAGCCGCCTTGACTTTACCTATTCCGATAAGCGTCCATTATACTTGCTCGAGCAAAAGTTTACGTCACTAAGGCAGAGACAGATGTCTATTACACAGTTTTATGAAGAGGTTTAGAAGAAGCTGATTCTTTTTAAAAATAAGACAATCATGACAACTGAGACTGACCATCTCCGAAATTAATTATAACAAGCTGAAGAGAAACTTAACCGATGTGCTCTTAGCTGCTCAGCCTAGGGACCTGCCATCAGCCTTGGCAATGGCTAAACCTCGTCCAACATCGTCAAAATCCATCAATCGACAAAATTCCGGCGCTCTCAGGGTTCTTCCGCACTGCAGGCATTCGATGCACTGCAACAGGTTACACACAAGAGACCGATGAGCTCTCAAAGATTGTCTGACCTTAGGCATCAAAAAGTTAACCATCTGTTTGAAGAAGATAAGGGTGGTCAAACCGAAGACTATTATAATCTGATTTTCTAGAGATGCGGTAGATGACATAGCTGGTGAAGAAAAAACAAACTATGAAAGTGATGCCGTGCATTTTTTAAGGGATCTTCCGTTCTTCCGTTCGTCCAACGAACAGTAGCAGGGGAATCACGACAGTTTCTAGTTGACACAGGGGCTTCTAAAAGCTACATCAAGAGAGAGATTGGGTGGCCGACTTTATTTCCTGTTGATTCTCCATTTACTGTCAAGTTGCTTCGTGGGTTTGAAAACATAGAACACAAATGCCAGTTTTATCTTTTTTTTGTAGCAAGCCCTTTCTTCTTATTTCCCGGACTTTTTACGACATAATTGGTAGGGGCAAGTAGGTGCAACCATTGATCTTGAAAGCAATTATATTAGATTTATTGGGGGAAGTGAGGGTCTGCACTTTCAAAAATGCCGTGCCCCCAACAGTGCAAGAAAGTTTTCAGCAGGTAATGTCTAAATACTCGGGGGCCTTTGCTGACCAAAATAAGAAGTTATCGTTCAACAAAAATGTAGCGACTATTTACAGAGAATAATGTGCCACTATATTCAGAGCTTTACCCGTTTCCGATGGGTTCTGCCGATTTCGTCAGCAAGGAGATCAAAGACCTTCTAAACAATTTTTTGTTTTCATTATTTGACCATTTTGTTCTCACTGCAATAACTCCATTTGGGTTGTAGGTAAAAAAGACACCGATACCGATGATAATAAACTCTAAGTAGTCGATTTTAGAAAATTAAGTTTAAAACCTATTGCCGATACATACCCAATGCCGAGTATAAATAAATACTGTCGAATCTGGGAAAGGCCCAATTTTTCACTACTTTTAGTTCGGATATCACCAGATAGCGGAACTGAAGCCGAACTTGCGGAATTGGATAGGGAGAAAACTTCTTTTTCGGTCAACGGAGGCAAATACGAGTTTTGCCGCCTACCTTTCGGAGTAAAGATGCCTCAACCATTTTCAAAGAGTAACTGACAATGAGGAAAATTAGGAAGCATTTGTTACGTCTATGTGGATGACGTTATTGTCTTTTCAGAAACTGAAGTGTCTCATGTTGGCCATATTGCGGAGGTTTAAAAGGGCTTGCAGACAAAAGTCACATTTTTTTTAAGAAAGTGTCGATGGGTGAAAAATATGTTACATATGGAAATTTTCTCAACAGGGGTAAAGTACTTTCTCACTGCTGTCGATAAATTCAGAAAGTTTGCTATATTAGATTCAGCTATATTTGATGTGAAAATCCCAATTCTTCAACTGGTGAATCTTTTTCTTAATGTTAGATCAATAAACTCTATTCGACCCATGCTGAAAAATAAAGACGATATCGACAATTCCCCACCCCTACACAGTACGTCAAATAGACAGGTAGAAAGATTCCACAGTACTCTTATAAAAACGGTCAGGTGTCTAAAATTGGCAAGGAAAATAGACGATTTCATGCAATTATTCCATCAGGCGACCATAGAGTACAATAAGTCATTTCACTCTGTCATTAATAAGAAACCTGTTGAGATCATCCATGATAGTGCAGACTTTGCTTTGACTTTAAATATAATTAAGAATCTTAAAAAGGCACAGCAAGAACAGATAAATCGGAACAATCCAACTCGATAGAATAGGATATTTGACGTAGATGAGCAGGTTTTAGTAAAAATCAACAAGAGATTGGAAGAAAAGGGTTGTTGCTGATACTGGGACGACGATCATAATTAATAAGAGGGTGGTCCACAAGGACAATGCAGGCTTACACAAGAACGCTTACACAACCATAGTCAATAAAATTAAAAAAGAACTTAAAGGATTAAAGCTAATCATTTATGCAGTCTATTTTCCACGGAAGCGTTAAATGTTAAAATTAAATTGAAAATAACTTATCTTCCCTCACTCTGTCAAAAGTAAACGTTTTAAATAATTTAAAATTAACAGTAATTTTTCAAAGGCGGTTCTGAAAGAAAGTTTTACAAGGGTTAACTTAGGCAGCTGCTGAATGTGGCTAAAATAAAATTACTAGGTAGTAAGAAATTAGTGGTGGCACATATCCAACCATTTTTGAAAAGAAAGGGAGACAGAAATAGTGATCTAAGCTAAAAACACGACGACAGACGGAATACGAAGCCTTTCGACGGGCGCCGGACGACGGACGGGGTCTGTGCGAGTTAGGGTTACGTTTAAGTTCTCTCTCTCTCTTATGTTAAGAGAAGAGTACCCTCATTATGGACAAAAATATGACAAAGTGTTTATTTTATTGTAGGAAAATTTAAATATGATAATATTAATAATTATCAGAGAATTTAAAAAAGTGTAATAAATTGAAAATAGTTATCACTTAAAGGTATGAAATTTTCAATGACTGATAGCATAATTGTAAAATGATGAGCATTAAAACTAAATTTTGCTTGTTTTTTTCAATTACAAAAAGAGCATACACCTCCAAACCGTTCTTAGATGAAGAGAATCGGATCTATAGATCAGGCCTGAGAGTTTTAGTTAGATCGGAAAACGTGGTGTCGGGGTCAAGCAGCCGCCAGAAAGTTTGGCCGGAAATAATTTATTGAATTCGTGACGTCACATTCTTTTATATTTAAGTTTCTATTCACGTCTCCCGCTCTCTTCTGTCATGCTCTCTAGAAGTATTTCTCGGTCGCATCCGCAGCATCAAGCGTTGAGTCGCCCTCCCGCGTCTTTTACTTCCAAATTCGGACTTCAACCCTACACATATCACATACGTAATTTATATATATAAACCAAATCAAGTCATAAAAAAAAATTGTTTTCATACATAGAAAATAACAGAGTTTTTATTTAAGCCTAGATTTGGAACATTAATTAAAGCCGACGAAAACGGTTGGTAACTGAACACGTGGTTTCGCGATAAACGCGTTAGAGGTTTTTTTTTAAGTTATTATAGCGGTAATATGTGTCTTCAAGACGTTGCCATTCGAAAAATATTCGTCGGATCAAAATGGTTCAAAATGAGTGAAACCTTCCCTTATGCAGTTCTGAGCTGACAGCCAAAGAATAAAAGCACCTCTTCTAAATCGAGTGTATTATTTTTGTCAATCACAGTAATAGCTGAAGCCACGACCCAGCTACCAAATTACTAGAAGAAGTTCAGCAGCATTATCCTTACTGATCGTGGCCATCACCTACGACTGCTGAGGCACCTACCGAGTGACCGGCCGTTGTGGGCATCAACTTGCCGCAAATGTATATCAGAAACAACACATACGTGAGCAGCACGTGCCACGGTAACCCCCTGCAAAAGATGTGCAGGTGGAAAATATTGTTAGCAAACATGCTGCCACAATATTCTTTAACCTTATCTTGTACAACGTTTTTGCAGAGCCAGTAGTAGATAAAAGACTGGAATGCAGAGATTGTCTTATTACAAGACTTTATCGCACAGACAAATTTAAATTCCATGATTATTGATTATAATTTATTCATATTTTTTATTTTATTATTAAAATACCTTGAACCACTGTACCAGGGAAACGAAAAAGGGAGATTAAAGAGAGCGATTAGTGGGAGTGTCCCGTCAGGCAGCAGCCACGGGATAGATTAGATGACTAAATTATAATAAGTTCTTATCGCCTTACTTGGTCGCAAGCCGACCTTTTCTCGGCCGCTCGACTTTAACGGGCATATGTTTTGAGACCCCTAACTCCGCTAAAGTCTAAGTTTTGTCTCATTCCGTTTCATTAGCGCCCATAAAAATAAATAATTTCGTGTTAATATTTGGATTAAACTTCATTGAAAAATCTCAATAACCAAATAGTAGGTATAAAAGAAATAAATATATAAATAATTTAAAAAAAACGCACAGCGCACAAAAAAAAAGTCCGTTCGCTTTAAGATAACGAGAGGACAACTGACAAATTCTTCGTGTTCGAAGACGTATCGACAAAATGAGAGATATACCGATATGTGTGGGAAGACCAGTGATTCTTCCCAAAGCTCACAAGATCACAGATCTTTTAATAGACTACTTTCACTGGAAATTCTACCACCAACGGAAAGAGGTCGTAGTTGACGAGATGCGATAATAAACGAGAGACACCGGAACGGTGGAACGTTTACAACACAGGAATCGTCAAACAAGGAAGACGACGTGAGAAACGATAGGGAGTACTCTTTACGTGCTTGACAGTCCGAGATGTAAAAATAGAGTTGAGCATAGATCTCTGTCCACAGAATCATTTATGCTAGTGCTGTAGACGTTCATTGTCAGGAGTGGAGTACCCAAGCTGATTCAATTTGACATTTTCAAAGGAGTTAGTCGCCTACTATACGAGGAGGTGAAAAGAATCTCGCAGAGCAAGATAGAGAATAAACGCTAAGAGATCGAATGGTCGTTTATACCACCTCCCACTTGGGAGGGGCCTGGGAACGGATCCTTTAAATCCCTAATATTGGAAAATTTGGATGAAACACGTTTAAGAGCCTGCGCTACGAGCAGCACTGGCAAGGGTAGAGAAAATCCTTAACAACAGATCTATATACTATTATATATACCATACAAAAAGCCAGAACCAGAAGCGCTAATGCCAAATCACTTTCTACGAGGCTCTACAATCACTATGACTTCGTAGGAGGATGAATTTGGAATTTGGTATTCTACTGGATAAGAGTTTTGGAATTGCGAGTCAGATATCTACCCAGTTTGGTGCACAGGCAAAGATTGCAAAGTCAACGAATCGATCGTAATCGTAGTCAATGTGACGTGCAACAAGGAGCTCTGAAAGAATGGCACAATTTACGAGCTGAGGGTAGCTAAGGAAAAGTAGACACGCAGCGCAGTAGTGCAAACAGCTACTAGACAGCTTACACGGACAATAGAGAAGCTGGTCAAATGGGACGTCCGACATAACTAAGATCAATTACAACATAACGACCTAAGACCTCAGCGAGCGAAGTTGTTCGCGAAAAAAGGATTGCTACATCGTTTAACTAACTGGCAACGCGAGCTTAATCTGGCGAGCGACGAGAAGCTTCACTGCGGTCGCTAGTTAATCTAGAGAGGCGTACAAGTTTCTTAGTTTTGAATTTTCCTTAATTTTAATTTTATGTATATTTTTTACTACAGTATACGTATACAATGTATACATATACATATAACACAGCTCCCTCTTTAATAAATATCAATTTAAACGATCGACGGCTTGTCGAATTTTGACTTTGACGAACAGGTATCGGGCTGGTTGAACTTGCTTGGTAACTTTAATTTTGGTTGTTGAGTTACATCTCCTGGCGTCTCAGGCGGATATCCCCTGAGGATTCATCTCGGCTCTTAGAGTGATGACTGGCGGCAGGTGTCGCAATTTCATGTACAAGCCAGAACTTTGTGGATTTGTCATTGTAAGGTTAGCTGATTGAAATATCTCTTGACATAGCCATTTTTTTCTCGAACTACGTACAGCATCTTCCTAATGGAACGATTAATTATTCTTTCATATATATGAGACCAGCGAAATCAATGTCAATACGCCCCCAAGTTGATTTATAGGTAATGCAAGAGTTCACAAGATTTTTGATATCTTGATCTGTTTTATTCGGACGATGCCACAATGCCCCTCATATAGAAGTTGCAATGTATGGCCGCGAAGTTCAGATGGTATTATTAAACGATTCGTATAAGCAAAGAAGTTGTTGATTACTAGTAATCATAACATTTTGATTGAAAAATTTTAATAAAGCTGAAGTTTAAAGTTTTTTGAAGTTTTTTAGGCCAGTCTACCGTAACGAAATGCATGACTTGTCGGAGAATTTCGTCGGTGCTTGCAAATTGTGTCAGAGTTAATAGGTGGTGTCCATTCCAGGATGCCGGCTTCCTCTTCTTTTTCAACGTCTGAATCCATATCTACTTAAGGACTGTGGAACAATACCTCTACTGTGGTACAATACCCTATATCAAAGATGAAGGCCAGAGAATGATGGCCCACCGTTGTAGTCTGCTTGATGTATTCAGAAGAAGATGCTTGCCTGGACTTAAAAAAAATATTGGTGAAATCGTTTGATCCCGAATATTATAGAACGTCCTTTTTTTTTGATTTTACTGCATTATATTTAATAGTTGTTTACTCTACACATAAACGCTTCCAATTATTGCAAATTCTCTCGACGTTTCACAGTTTTACAGGATCCTCAGGACTCAGGAAGAACACCGTTTTCTCTTTAAATGATCTTCCCTAGTCGGCGCTGAGATGATGATGTCATCAAGATAGTTTTCAAAACCTCCTACTTTTTTCCGGGGTGCTGGCTATTGAATCTTTAATGTTCGACAATGGCATTATTTTTTTTCCTAATACTCCGCTTGGGAGCTTAGGGCATCCACAAGTGTATTCCACCGGACCCTATTCTGCGCTGTTCTCTTTTGCCAAGTCCCCAGGTGATGTATTATTGTCTGCGAGTTCGCGTATTGTAGATCGGCGCCAGGTTAGCTTTGGGGCGTCCCACTCTTCTTCTTCCATGCGGGTTCCACTCCAGGGTTCCAATCCTAACTATGCCCCTTATTCAAACTGCGCAATTCTGGAAGGCTCCATTAGGGTCCTCACATTCCATTGTCCAATTCGTGTCCGTTGCGAAAAGCGGCGGGTCGTCATCGGGCTGGGGGTGTGAGTGTTTTTTCTGATCTTGTGTTTGTTTCTGTAATCGTTATTGTTCAGTCGGTCCGGTGATTAGCCGAGTGCAACCTATCTCAGAAGTGGGCTTGCCACCTAACGACATCTGGGAATGCCGGTTTTTCGGGTCTCATGCACATAATTATAAATAGCGAGAATCCAACGAGAGCTTTTCGCTACTTACATCATATGCGCGAGCGCCAAAAAACTTGCAGGGCCATGCACTTGACACGAGTGGGGCTCGAACCCACGACCTCACGCTTAGCGAGCTAGTACACTAACCACTAGGCTATGAGACCCCCGTATGCATTACATAAATTCGCTACCCAAGTAATGAAATAGTTGTCCGACCAAACGTAATAAAGGTATATTCAGGAGCACGTATGTACTTGAGTTTATTACAAATGCGGCTGCTTCTGAGTCCATTTGAAATGAAACACCTTTGTTCAAGAGTTCTAGATCAATGACGTTTCTATTTCATTTGCTTCGTTTTTTTTTTGCTTTTTAACTTGGACTTGATTTCGCACATTACTTTTGTCTTGATTTGACATATAAACGACATTTATATGCCCCTTTTTACCAAACTTGTAGCATACGGCATCGCGAAACTTGCACTATTTTCTTGCGTGAAAATTGCCACAGCCAGAGCACGATTTTAAAATTCAACCTTGCGGGCGCTCCGGAGTAACAGTGTGTATAAGAAAGGAATATGCTCTTACTTGCATAGTGGTCGCAAGGTTGAATTGACTTTTTTTGGAAAAAGCGTTATAACTTCAACAATTATTATTATTTTTTAATGAAATTTGTCTTCACATCGCTTTTGTCCTTCTTCCATCCTTCTTTTGTTTGCAGGCAGTATATAAGTCGGAACGGCCGGGATCGGCTGACTATATATCCTATGGCTGCATATAACTGATTGGTCGGAAATGCCATAACATTGGTGTTTTGTAAGTTGGAGGGTTGAGTTTTTCCACACATGTTATATTTGGCCAAAATATCTTATGGACAAAATTTCATAAGGATCGGCCATCTATATCCTATATCTGTCATAGCACGATCGGAATTGCCATAACTTTGTTGTTTTTTAAGTTAGAAGGATGGGACTTGGTACAGTTTCCATTTTTGAAAAAATAATCTGAATTGCCGAATTTCATAAGGATCGGCCAACTATATCCTATAGCTGTTATACAACGATCGGAATTGGCATAACTTTGGTGTTTTTTAAGTTAGAAAGATGGGACTTGGTACAGATTCTATTTTGGACAAAATTATCTGATTTGCCAAATTTCATAAGGATTGGCCGACGATCTTCATATACGATCTGCTATATATCTAATAATATAAGATGCGTGGCGCCATCTAGCGGACTGCGACTCAACTGCAAGGGTATATAAACTTCGGCTCCGCCCGAAGTTAGCTTTCCTTTCTGGTTTTTTGTATTTTTAACAATGCTTTTTAATATTTCCAGCCTTGTTGTAGTAAAATTATTTCCATTTGATAAATTTTTTTAAGTTCCCGAGATTTTTTTGGTACTTGCAATTAATGTTCAGAACATCAGTTTACAATAAAATACCAATTATATTCGATTGTAATATAGGCGTAATTTATTTAATCAGATATGATGATGATTTGGGCGGTATACAAAATTGGATATGTCTGACTGATTGATCGGAAATGCCATACCTTTGATGTTTTTTAAGTTAGAGGGTTGAGACTTTCTACGAATTCATTTTGGGCAACTTGGGTTTGGGTTTTAAAATTTTTTTTTTTCGATTTTTTTTTTTTTTTATTTTCTTATTAAAGAACCTTTCAAGAATACTGTGTCCAAATTTTAGATGGATAGGTGCATTATTAACAAAGATACAGCGATTTTAGCAACCCCACCTCCGAGCCAGGCCAACGGAGAGAAAAACTTCAAAGCGTTTTTCCCAAAACTCACTTTTTCAAAGTCGGTGCCCATCATAACTTCAAAACTACTGAATCGATCGTTTTGAAATTTTTACCACTTCTTGACAACATAATTGACCAGGTATCCCTGGAGAGTTTTTTCCAAATTTGTTTAAATTTCTATTTTTTAATTAACAAATAAGCCGATTTTTTTCCTCAAAAATCACGTTTTTCACTTCAAAGTGTTCCCAAAAATTTAAAAATCGGAACTTCTAAAAACCCTCCCAGGGTTACCTGGGAAAAATGTCTATCTAACGATAGAACTTTGATTTTTTTAATTCAGATAATCTAAAACCGATATATGAGGGGCACCGCAATGCAACTTTTTTTCGAGGAGCCGGCTAATAATGGTCGCCATTGCCGTAGTTCTTATTATTTTTTTCTGAAAATTTTACAAAACATTCTTCAAATGTTGTACTTCAATCTAAAAATAGTTTAAATAAATAGATGTTTACCAGATCCTCAAAAAAAAAACATGAAAATGTGTCTTTTTTTGCTCGCTCAGACCCTAACCCCCCCTTAATTCGATCTGCCAATAAGCTTCATAAGGATCGGCCGAATATATCCTATAGCTGCCATGTAACTTAACGATCGGAAATACCACAATCTTGCTATTTTTAAAGATGCTTGGGGGCCGTTCAAGTATTACGTGATACTTATTTCTGGTTTATTCACCTCCCTCCCACCCTACAATGATAACGCATGATATGAACAAAACCCCCCTATGAAACACGTGATATATTGAAACACATTTTCTGTCAGTGTCTCAATTACCGTTGTGAGCCATAATAGGAAGAAGGAATAGATAAAAGAAGATGGTTTACTTTATCCATATCTTTGGCACCAGATGGAATAAATTTTTTTTTTTTTTTTTTATTAAACTTTGCTTTTATTTATTGGATCTTCTCTTAATTTTGAGACTAACAATAAGTTTTCAAATCTTAACATTATCATTTAACTAACAGTAGACTAAGACTGCATTCTGGTTGCACGTTCCTCAAGACGGTCGCTGGGTGGGTAGGTCATTGCGACGAAGTCGTGATTGGTTACTCAACCTTGTTAGACCTCTCGCAAGGTGGTTAGGGTGTGACAATAGCTTGCTAAAGTACTTTTCCTTCTGTTCTGCGATCACATCTTTGACTGGAAGAATGTTTAAGTCGCGATGTATGTTTTCGTTGCGAACGTACCACGGTGCCCCGGTGATTGTTCTCAAGATCTTCGACTGAGCTCGCTGGACTATGTCAATATTGCTATTGCTGGCATTCCCCCATAACTGGGAGCCGTACATCCATATAGGTTTAAGTACCGAGTTATACAGCAGGACTTTATATTCAAGGCAAAGGGGAGACCGAGCGTTGATAAGCCAATGAAGGCTGCTGGCTTTTAGCTTTAGGTGGGTTCTTTTAGCTTCTATGTGCCGACGCCATGTGAGTCTTCTATCGAGGTGTACTCCTAGATATGTTACCTCGTTTGCTTGCGGGAGTAGGGTGTTGTTTAGCGTAAGGGGCGGGCAGTTTTGCCTATTCAAGGTGAACGTAACGTGCTTGCATTTTTGTTCGTTTACTTTAATTCGCCAGTCTGATAGCCATTTTTCAACATCCACCAGATGAAGAGCTAGCTGCGCAGTTGCTTGCATCGGGCATTTTGAGTGGCTAAGAATAGCTGTATCATCAGCAAACGTAGATGTTGTTAATCGTGTGCTTGTCGGGATGTCTGCTGTGTAGAGAACATATAATGTTGGTCCGAGTACGCTTCCTTGAGGAACTCCAGCTCCAACAGTGAATTCGTCAGATATATCAGTGTTGCCCCTCACAGAAAATTTTCTGTCGTAGAGGTAATACTCTAAAAGCTTGTGGGTATTACAAGGGAGCATTGTCTTGATCTTGTACATTAGACCTTCTAGCCAGACTCTATCAAATGCTTGAGAGACATCTAGAAATATTGCGGTACAGTACTCGCGTTTTTCGAATGCATTCCGAATTTCTGCTGTTATCCGGTTGACCTGCTCAATTGTTCCGTGCTTTTCACGAAACCCAAACTGATGTGACGGGATTCCTTCCTGGATCCTTAGGTATGTGTTTATTCGAGTCAGAATGCATTTCTCAAAGAGTTTAGATAAGCATGAAAGTAGGCTTATAGGTCTATACGACGTGGGAATTGTGTGGTCTTTTCCCGGCTTTGCTATCATTATTATAATTGACTTTTTCCATCTCGCTGGAAAGTGGCCAAGTTTTGCGATGGCTTAGAAGAGCTGGGTGATAGTGCAGACGGCGCAATATGGAAGCTCAATGATCATTTTGGGAGTTATGAGGTCGCAGCCTGGTGACTTTTTCGGATTTAGTTGGTTTTTGATGATATTAGCGATTTCGTTTGGGCGAAACTCGATTGGTTCATGTTGAAGCTGAGGCTCATATGGTAAAGTCGGCAAAGTAAAGCCACTAGTGGCCGGATTTGGTTGGAAGATATTTTTAAGGTGATTGGCAAACGTGCTGGCTCTGTCTGCATCGCTGCGCGCCCAGCCGCCTGTGGGATTTCTAATAGGCATCACTGTTTCTTTCGGTGAGCTTAGAGTTGGGTGAGCTCTCCATAGTGAGTGTTTTGTACTAGAAGTTGACAATTGCTCTATATAACAGAGGTGGACATAAGCTTCTTCTTGCTGTAGGGCTTTAGTAAGTTGACGTGAGGCATGTCTAAAGCTTTGCTTAGTAGATGGCGATCTGTGGAATTGCCACTCGCGACGTGAACGCCGCTTTTCGAGGACGAGCTGTTCGATTTGTAGATTTGTCTTTTTATTGCTTTGTGTATTTATAGTTTGCGATGTTGAGGCTCGAGCTGCAGAGACGAGTACAGACTCAAGTGAATTAACAAAGCTGTCTACGTTGGCTTCATCGTGGAGATGAGGACTTAGCTCAATGTGTGAGCTGATATATTTTCTGTACTTAACCCAATTGGTTTTCTGTGAGGTCAATTTTAATGGTTGTTCCAATGTTCCTGGATGTCGCAGTAGAATAAACAGGACAGGCGAGTGATCAGATGAAAGATCCGATAGGCAATTGGCGCTTATCAGATTTTTAGGGATGTTTTTGGTAATCGCAAAGTCTATTAAATCTGGTAGTTTCCTTGGGTCTGCCGGCCAGTATGTTGGTGTGCCAGAAGAAACATAGTCGAGCTTGTTCTTGGCTTTGATAATTGCATTATAGAGCTGCTTCCCTTTTGGAGTAACGAGACGGGATCCCCAGTGTGTGTGCTTGGCATTGTAGTCTCCTGCTGCTATGAAGTGGTCTCCAAGTGTGTTGAAAAACTGCATAAACTCATCTTCAGCTATATTGAAGCGAGGGGGGCAGTATACGGCGGCTAGTGTAAGTTGGTTGCCAGTATTTAGTTGTATATTTATAGATGTGGCCTGTAGGTAGTTTTTAGCAAATTTGTTTTGATAATGGTGCTTTATGCGGCTTCTGATTAGAATTCCAGTCCCACCATGTGCTTTACCATCTGGATGATTTGTTCCGTAGAATGAATATCCTCGTAGTTGAAAATTGTATTTGTTTGTGAGGTGTGTTTCCGAAAGCAGCATTACATCGATGTGATTGTCGAGTAGGAATTGAGCTAACTCAAGTTTATGTTGCGAAACGCCGTTAGCGTTCCACGTAGATATCCGTAGGAAAGCCATTATTTGGATTGTTGTGAAACCAGCATTTGAATCAATAGATTTTGGTTTCGCATTAAATCTTGCATAGTTGTGCGCATAAACGACATAAATTCCGTCAGGCTTTGTTGTAGGCTGCATATCATAGCTTCAAAGTTGCTTTTTGGCTGCTCTGTTGGTTGATGTTGCTGAGCCGTGTTCGGTTCTTGATATGCTGATTGCAGAAATGAGCTTCTTGAGGCAGGTGTCGCCGGTCCTGATTTTAAGGCGCTTGCGTATGTCACATTTTTGTCAAAGTTAATGGGTCCTAGTGAGGATCTGGCTGCAGTCGAGAAGAAGACTTCAGGGTTTGATCTGGACGCCGTGAACTGTCCATTTTGGGTGCGGGCAGCTATTCCTTTCTGGTGGATGCGACTTTTCAGCTCCTTATAGACTGGGCATCCTCTATAATTAGCAGTGTGATTGCCACCGCAGTTGCCGCACTTTTTCGAGTTGCTGTCATCTTTGCTCGCTGGGCAGTGTGCGGAGTCATGAAGCTCTCCGCAAACTACACACACCGGGCGAAGTTTACAGTATGACCTTGTATGGCCATATTTCTGGCAGTTCGCACATTGTACCGGGCCATTGCGTTTGTGCGGTTCCTCAACTGTAATTCTGTGGTGCAGCAGGTACTGAAGATTGTATATTGGGTGCACTTCGTATTTCTTCAGGAGCTTGGTTTCTGGTTCGAGCTCAACCTTAAAGAGTGGCTGCGGCTTTCTATCCCTGTTAAGGATATTAAAGACTGTCTTGGCGCTAAAACCCTTCTCCTGTAGCGCCTTTTTTATCTCTGCTGGCGGTACTTCGGGCTCTATGCCCTTAAGTACGACTTGCAGGCCCTTGCTGCTTTTTAGCTGGTACGTGTAAAAGTTCTTTTTATTCTCGGTAAGATATTTTGATAATACTCTGTAGTTATCTTCAGACTTCATTTGAACTTTTGTTTCTTGAATGTTGCCCTTTACAAGGAGTATTATGTGGAAGTTATCCTTACCAATAAGCTCAATAATTTTGTTGACAAGAACATTGGAACTTTTTTCGCGTATATAGATAGGCGGAGGTTTTGGCTTCCTTTTCCCAACTTCAGTGGATTCGACCGCCTCAACCTCATCGGTGTCTGCCAAGATTTTAAATCGGTTTGAGTTAATGGGCGTTTCTTTTGCTACTAGGTTAGCATTGCCACGGGTTATTTTGCGTTTGGAATTCAGGGGGCTCAGCTTCCTTTTGATTTGGATGTAGCGATCCATGCCAGTCTGCACAGCCGGCTTAATATAGTCATTGTTTTTGTTTTTGTTTTGGTTTTCGGGCAGCGCGGACGTATTACTATTTGCGCTGCTAGCTGATGACGTCGTTAAACGCGCTGTCGATACAGTTGCGGTTGTTGTTGTTGACGTTGTCAAAGAAATTGAGGTGCTAGTTACTGCACTCTTTGGCTGCAGAGACATCGATGGTATCGAGGGGGAGCAGGAACGCGCTCTCTCGCTCTCTACGTTTAAGAATTCGGTCAAGTTGGGGGTAATTGACCGCGCTTGATCGGAGCTTGCATGGTTTTCGGTTGCTTTAAAAGAGAAGTACGCGTTGTTTCTTTGTACTGAGAGCCGTCTCTCGTCTAGCTCACGTTGACGTTGTGTGCGAACGTCGTTTGAGCTCATTGCAGTCGAGGTTGATTTAGTTTGAGTTTTAAGTGTTGTGTTTTATATTAATTAATTAATTAATTAATCAATATAAACATTAGCGATTTCATCGCAAAAAGCGTCTTTTCGCGTTATTGTAGATTTCTTAGAGCAGTCACTGCACTTTTATGATTTTATTGAATATTTTTTCCCGGAGCACAATAAAAAACACGTCTGCATGCGACGACTGCAATCGAATAAATTTGGTAATTCGTCAAAGATAGTAAAAAAATTAAGGAATTTAACATCCTCTTATAACGAGAGTAATTGCTGTCTGACAGACAATTGATTGGCTAGACTCTTTCTCCCAAAAATCGAGTTTAAGTTGAAAAATATGTCCCTGGCAATGCAATCATTCGTGGAAAAATTTTAAAAAGAATCACTTAAGTATTCTTTTATTGTGTTTTTTGCTAATTTATCATACTTCTATGCATACCTTCAGATGCATAGTTACCAATTTCCATAATCACTTTTTCCATTCTCTTGAGAGTAAACAAAAATAATTAAATATAATACTCATCTGCAATGGTGGTCTCGGCCCATAACCTGTTGAAAGTTTAATCCTCCTTCATCCAAGGAATCACCAACTCTAACCACAGTCCGTCATTTCAGCACTGCACTTTCTTGGTCTAATTTCCTAGTACACATATTCAGTTCTGGAGAATTAAATTAAAGAGGAAAAAAATTGTGTTGTATAAGAATTCGTTTAAAGAATATAAAGCTGACAAGATGTATTAATTTTTGCTCAGTCCAAAATTACCTTTCCTTTCTGGTTATACGCTTGCAGAAGGTATTATAAATTTTGTCAAAAGTACGCGACTCCGCGAACTCAGGGATTCTGCCTTTGGTCTTAATAATATAAGCTGCTTCCTAACTGAAGGGTATATCAACTTAAACTTTGCCCGAAGTTAGCATTCCTTTCTTATTTTTAATGGCTGTAAGCGCGACATTTTAATATGTATCGGCTATATACATATATCCAAACCGATGTATTATTAATAATATTAACTGGTAATTACCTATCAACTATAATTTTATTTTTAGGTACGCAATATCGGCAATACCGGATACTAGAGTTTTCTCTTCATAATCGGCGCGTTCCTAACCAAAAATTATCTATTCGAAGCGCCCAGGTCCACATACGAATAGAGAAGCCGCAAAATTACTGGTTTGCGAAAGTAAACCCGATTTCACGTACAGACAATTTACTTTCTGCAAATACAAAGTGGAAACAAAACAAGCACCATCATAAAATAAAAATTTGGATTTTTCAATTAACAGAAGGGATTAATATCACAGAGAAGGTATTTAAATTATTTAAGTGGTGTATACATATATACATAATCGTAATAATTAAACATTTCAATTTAAGGGAATTGACCATTCGATTATATACCGAGCTTCTTTCGAAGTTAACACAAAACGGTTGGGATGGAAAAAATTTGATTTAACAGAAACAATACGGGATTGGTATACACAAAGTAATAATGAAAAACTACGTTTGCTTATTGATTGCACGGGCTGTGGTGACCGTTACTCAATACACTCATTACAATCCACGCAACTAAATGAAACACGGTATTCCAATAGCAATAGACCATTTCTTGTTCTTCACACGGAATCTCTTAAAAAAAGACGTATTAGAAGGCGTGCAGTAGATTGTGGAGGCGCTTTAAATGGACAATGCTGTAAAGAATCCTTTTATGTATCTTTTAAAGCACTCGGCTGGGATGATTGGATAATTGCCCCTAGAGGATACTTTGCAAATTATTGTAGAGGTGATTGCACGGGATCGTTTCGAACACCTGATACATTCCAAACATTCCACGCACACTTTATAGAAGAATATAGAAAAATGGGACTGCTAAATGGTATGCGACCATGTTGTGCTCCAATCAAATTCTCTAGCATGTCTTTGATTTATTATGGAGATGATGGAATTATTAAGCGGGATTTGCCAAAAATGGTCGTTGATGAGTGTGGTTGTCCTTAGCGTAAGTAAAAAAATTTTTTTTTTATCAAATACTCAAAATAATATTTTATTACACAGCTTGCCGAGGGTCTTCTTGATACAACATTTTTTCCGTCCGGTTGAAAACTAAACTATGTTTTGTTTTGGTAAAGATAATTTTTACATACGTTAGACCCGATTTCAATGTACCATAAGTGCTAAGCTAATGACAATATTTGTATATGTATGTATTATCTAAACAAAAATATGAAAGTGCCTAAATAAAAATAAACTTTTAAATTGTCTTAAATGTCTTTAAATTTCTTCAGTTAATAGTAATTTCTTAGTCATAGGGCAAAAGTTATTATTAAGCGCGAAGTGCCTAAATAAAAAGGATTAGGCTCAATTGACAAAAATGATGGAGGTGTTTATAACATTGCAATGTATGCAATAGCAATGAATTGGTTATTTTTAAGTTAGAGGGTTGGGACTTCGCACACATGCTTTATTTGCCCACAATATTTTACCTACAACCGGCCGACTATATCTCACAGCTTTCACAGAAGGATCGGAATTGGCATAACTTTGGTGTTTTTAAATTTAAAAAAAAGATGGGAACAGATTCCATTTTACAAATTTAATTCGATCTGCTGACTATAGCGATCGGCCGACTATATCCTATAGCCGCCACATAACTGAACGATCGGAACTGACACAACCTTAACTGCAAGGGTATATCAACTTCGGGTCCGCCCGAAGTTAGCTTTTCTGTAAGTTAACACTTCAGAGGGGTAACAAACAGTCGGTAAAAATCTTGGGTGATTCCCTAGATCACCCTTGGATCACCCTAGTCTTTCTAGATGCCGACTCATAATACCCGCCTTTGGGGGCCGTGCCTGGATCCCACTGGTTCCCGGTATGGTGAGTTATGCTCATCTTGCGATCGTCAGCATTTCCCACTGTCACGCGGTCGGCCTGCCGACTAAGCACCCTACTGCTAAGTTCCTCAGTTCTCTTTTATAATCATTTGAATAAAGAGCACTTAGCTCCGTAAACTTAATTCCGGCTATGGCCGTCTTATTAGAGGGATATAGGGCGGCAGTCACCCTCTCGACACAAACTTTATTTTACACTTTATCAACCACTCTACCGGTGGCACCCCATCAGCGGCCACCTGGGACCAGCAGCCCGGCCGCCAATTCTTACCTACCGCTACTACTCATCAAGCACCCTACTGGTGCCACCTCATCACCGGCGGATCTGGAGCAGCCTTACCACCGAGGAAAGGATCACAAGATAACTGGCGCCTAACGATCAAAAAAACTTGCGACCCTCAAAATTTTCAAAACATGTAAGTGGGCTGATTAATTAATACGGCTTCAACAAACATACACCAAATTTCATACAATAAAAGTGCGCCTTATAATTGGCAAAAATAAATANATATATTTGAATAAATTAAATAAATATAAAATATATTAAAATCTTATGCCAGCCGAACAGAATATTCGGCTATATGCATTGAACCTCGTATGAATTAGGTGGCATAAGTTCAAGTTTTTAATGAACTTTCCAGGTCCGTATAGTGAAATTAAAAAAGAAGTCGTGAGTGATAGTGAAGAAGATCCGCGGTTTTAGACCGAGACAGGCTCAAATCGTAGAGAAAAAAGAAATAATAATAATAATAATGCGAACGAATTGTAATATATTATCCAGGGCGCCTTAGCGCAACAGGAAGCTAGGCTCCGAGCTGAATTTGAAGCTCAAATCAGTTCCGTTAATATGCAGTTACAAAACATGCGCGTAGAGACCCCACAGGTGGAGGCCTACCAAAGAGTCTCAGTACAGCCAGGAGCACCCACATGCGACATACCGCTTCACGTTATTAAGTCAGTACCAGATTTTAATGGTGAGCAAGACGAGTGCGTAGCGTGGAGGCAGTCCGCCACGGACGCATACGAACTCTTTAAACCCCACCAGGGCAGCTGTGCCCGTTATCAAGCCGTTACCATAATCAGGAATAAAATTAGGGGCCCAGCGCGAGCTTTGCTGGTATCACACAACACTGTACTTAATTTCGATGCCATTCTGGCAAGATTAGACTGCTCCTACGCAGGCAAAACTTCGTTGAGGCTGTTACGAGAACAGCTTGAGGCAGTTCGCCAAAGTGACCAAAGCCTCATGCAATACTATGACAAGGTTGAGCGTAAGCTAACCCTCGTCACTATCAAAATTGTCATGTCCCACGACATGGAAAGGGCCACACTGCTCAACAATGAGGTAAGGGCGGACGCACTGCATGTGTTTATCTCAGGCCTAAAAAAAACATGAGAGCAGTCGTTTTTCCGGCACAGCCAAAAGACCTTCCTTCGGCGTTGGCATTAGCTAGGGAGGCTGAAGCCAGCATCGAAAGAAGTCAGTTCGCGGCAACGTAGGGCAATGGAACAGAAGACACAGAATTCTGACTTTCGTAAGACTCAGTACCGCACTCCCGATAAACAAGGAAACGAAAAGAACCCTCATTATTTTAAAAAACCAGATAAAAAACCAAATAAATGGTTCTGGGCGTTAGCCAGCGGACTCGGCCGACCGTGGAAATCCATGTCAGGCAGCACAGCCCATGGAATGGAACCCATCGTCTTCTAAGTCCAAGCAACAGCCACATTTTAAAAAA
The DNA here is from genome assembly GCA_021223865.1 of Drosophila pandora. Taxonomy (NCBI): domain Eukaryota; kingdom Metazoa; phylum Arthropoda; class Insecta; order Diptera; family Drosophilidae; genus Drosophila; species Drosophila pandora. The sequence continues at coordinate 181,985 of JAJJHT010016151.1, read as the reverse complement.
AAACAATATGTATCACATATGCTGGCAAAAAAATTAAAAAGACCCAACTCCTCTGATAGGGTAACTGATCAAAGGCGTCAGCGGCTTAACAACATCGAGCAGACCGCTAGTGCCAACGATCAAGAGTATGCGAATGCTGCGGTAGCCGCGATGAGCGCAATCGAAGACGACAGCGACTCGATCGACTTCCATGACCTTCTCAATTTTTTAAAGAGCGGTCCCGGCTACCGTTCATCGAACGACAGTTGGCTGGGAGGACTAAAAATTCTTATTGATAAAGGGGCAGCGAAAAGTTATATAAAGCCCGTAAAGGAGCTAAGAAACATAACGCCAGTAGCCTCACCGTTTCGCGTGAATACAATTCACGGATCCAACGGCATAAATAAAAAGTGCCAAATAAATGTCTTGGGAACAACTTCCCCATTTTTCATATTAGATTTCCTAACAACATTTGACGGGATCATAGGCTTCGACTTGCTAACGCAAGTGGGAGTGGTAAACTTTACCAACATAAAGGACATAACCGTTCCAGAATCAGTAAAAAAGGAGTTTATCGAAATGATGAAAAAAAGATCTAAAGTCTTCTCCGACGCAACTCAAACGTTCCCGTGCAACACTATTCGCTACTATTCGCACTGAGGATAACAACCCAGTGTACTCTAAAGCGTACCCGCACCCAATGGGTGTCGCAAAAAGGGTCAGATGAGACAGGTGGTAGGAAAAAGCGTTTGGTAATCGACTTCAGGAAACTGAACGAAAAAACCATTCCTGATAAATACCCCTTGCCAAGTATCGAGTTAATACTGGCAAAAAAACTTATTTTCAGTCAACGGAGTCAAATATGATTTCTGCCGTTTGCCTTTTGGATTAAAAAATGCTGGTAGCATTTTTCAGAGGGCAATCGATGACGTATTGAGAGAGCAGATAGGAAAGTCGTGCTACGTCTATGTTGACGGTGTCATAATCTTGTGGGAAAACGAAAAAGAGCATGTCAGTCACATCGACTGGGTCCTGAAAAAAATAGGCCAAGCCAATATGACCATCTCGAAAGAGAAAACCCATTTTTTTAAAGAAAGTGTCCAATATCTCGGCTTCCTGGTAACCCGAAATGGGGCTACAACTGACCCTGAAAAGGTAACAGCCATTAAGGAATACACAGAACCGACAAGCTTATTCTCACTAAGATCATTCTTAGGACTTGCCAGCTATTATAGGTGTTTTATAAAAGATTTCGCTACGATAGCCAGGCCACTAACCAACCTCCTTAAGGGAGAAATCGGTTCCGTAAGTAAACACATACTCGCTATAGTCTGGGATCTAGGAAAATTAAGACAGTATCTGTATGGCATGCGTGACATAAGAATCTACACAGATCATAAGCCGCTAACGTTCGCTGTTTTCGACAAGAACCCAAATGACAAATTAAAACGTTGGAAAGCATTTATAGATGACTACGGCGCAAAAGTCGATACGATAGAAACATCGGAAAAACCTCTAAATTTTTTTCAGAAATCAGATGGTCCTAGAAGAGGCAAAGTATTCCTTAAAGAAATACTTTATATTTTTCGGAAATAAATCCCGGCACATTATACATTTCACGGGAAAATCGATCCTTTTCGAAACATTATGACCAATCATTAACCCAAAAGTTGTCAACGCTATTCATTGTAACTTGCCAACATTGGCAAGCATTCAACATGCATTAGTATAAAATTTGCCAGCTACGAAATTTTGGCACTGCAAAAACTTTGTGTCAGACATTTCTAATAAAAGTGAGCAGATCGAAATAATCACCGCAGAGCACAATCGTGCACACAGAGCTGCTCAGGAAAATATCAAACAAGTTCTCCGCGACTATTATTTTCCAAAAATGTCAAAGTTAGCTACTGAAATAGTGACAAATTGCGAACTATGCACTAGAGCAAAGTATCACAGACACCCCAAGAAACAAGAACTTGGGGTAACTCCAATTCCGTCATACGTCGGCGAAATGCTGCATATTGATATTTTTTCCACCGATAAAAAACTATTTTTAACGGCCATCGACAAATTCTCCAAATTTGCGGTAGTACAACCAATAGTGTCTAGGGCAGTAGTAGACGTGAAAATCCCTATCCTAATAAATATACTTGTTCCCAAATACAAAGACAATATACTGTGATAACGAAGCGTCTTTCAGCTCTGAAACGATCACATCGTTACTCAAAAATCAGTATGGCATAGATGTTGTGAATTCACCCCCGCTGCACAGTAGTTCAAATGGGAAAATCGAACGCCTCCACAGCACCCTAACAGAAATAGCAAGGTGCATCAAAATGGATAAGCAAATTAATGATACAGTGGAGCTAGTTATGCGGGCGACCGTTGAATATAATAAAACATTACATTCGGTAATTAACCAAAAACCCATTGATGTAATCCACTCTGCTTCCGAAAAAGTTAAGGAAGCAATAAAAATTAATATTGAAAAAGCACAGAGAGATAATCTTGACAGGTGTAACCCATCAAGACAAAATAGAATATTTGAGGTAGGAGAAAGAGTCTACTTAAAGAACAATAAAAGACTAAGAAATAAGTTAACTCCGTAATACACGGAAAAACGCGCAGAAGCGGACCTGGGGACAGCGGTCCTCATTGGAGGGAGGGTAGTCCACAAGGACAACCTTAAGTAACCTTTTTCTACAATTAACACACCCACGGAACCGACGGAACTGCATTGGTGTGGGAGCATAGTAGTTACTTAGGACATAGGAGTTCCTGGTTAATCGAATCAAACAATAGACAAGTAGTTATTAACACCGAAACGAAAAAGCAGATTAACAAACTAACCGATGCTGTCAACGAAATCATTAAGGAAAAAAAGAATAACCTGGTTGACCCATTTATACGAAGTACTTTTGGCCAGATATAGAATGCTAATTACAGAGATACAGAATCTGATGCTCACGGTCACACTTGCAAAATCAAATATCATAAACCCTGCCATTTTTAACCATGAAGAAGTCCGTTTTAGTTGATCATCCCACAGAGGTCCCCGTTATCAGCCTAATAGAGGCATCTAATATTAAAGTTTTTCAGTCCGACAATATTATTCACTTGCTCATTGCATACCCTAAGATAAAATTTAAGTGTAAAAAGGTTACCGTCTTCCCTGTTTCTCACCAACACATCGTTCTCCAACTACGGGACAACGTGGTAGCTGATTGCAACCAAGAAGTCTTAGCGATCACTGATTGCGTGTCGACGATGTACGGAGCATTCTGCAAACTGGCAACCCAGGACACTTGCGCCCAAGGTCAACATGCAGGGGTCCCCATAACGCTGGTAGAAATTGGTATAAGGATATTCAATGAGTGTCCGGCAATAGTCAGCACGGATGACGACCCCAATATAGAAACAAATGACACGCATCTAATAACATTTCAGCGACTAGCCTTTATAAACGGCACATAATACTTGATCCGGCGCGGAAGCATAAGAAAGACTGCGGGCGTCGCGGCCTCCCCCCTGCTAAACATTATCGGGCATAACCACGTCCTTAGTATGCCAATGTTTCAGAGGATGAACAGCCAAAACCTGGAAACGATCCAAACCCTCAAAAACGAAATAAAGTCGGCTGGATCAACGGACATCTGGATCGCTGTTGGCGTGGGAGTAAGCTTTTTGATCAGCACTTTTATCCTGCTCCATCGCGTGTGGAGGAGGAGACGAGATGCATGGGTTGCCGAAACATTCAAGACGACCGAGGACGGTCTTACTCCTAAGGGGGGAGTAGTTAACACTTCTGAGGGGTAACAAACAGTCGGTAGAAATCTTGGGTGATTCTTGGATCACCCTAGTCTTTCTAGATGCCGACTCAGCATACCCGCCTTTGGGGCCGTGCCTGGATCCCACTGGTTCCCGGTATGGTGAGTTATGCTCATCTTGCGATCGTCAGCATTTCCCACTGTCACGCGGTCGGCCTGCCGACTAAGCACCCTACTGCTAGCTCCTCAGTTCTGTTTTATAATCATTTGAATAAAGAGCACTTAGCTCTGTAAACTTAACTCCGGCTATCGCCGACTTATTATTTGCATTCGCCCACTGAGCTTAAGGCCAGGGATATAGGGGGGCAGTCATCCTTTCGACATAAACTTTATTTTACACTTCATCAACCACCCTACCGGTGGCACCCCATCAGCGGCCACCTGGGACCAGAAGCCGGGCGCCAATTCTTACCTACCGCTACTACTCATCAAGCACCCTACTGGTGCCACCTCATCACTGGCGGATCTGGAGCAGCCTTACCACTAAGGAAAGGATCACAAGATAACTTATATATATCCGATATATATATATGATAATATAAGCTGCTATTTAATTGCAAGGGTATATCAACTTCGGCTTCGTCCGAAGTTAGCTTTCCTTTCTTTTTTTTTGATCAAGTACTCGGTAATATTTTATTATGCATCTTACTGAAGGTCTTTTTGATGCAACATTTTTTCCGTCCGGTTAAAAACTAAACTATGTTTTGTTTTGGAAAACATAACTTTTACATACGTTAGACCCGATTTCAATGTACCATATATGCTAACCTGTGAAAATATTTGTATATGTATGTATTATCTAAACGAAAATATGAAAGTGCCTACAAAAAAACTTGATATACCGTTGTTGATATTAAAGTTGATATACCGTTCCAGTTAAGTAGCATCATATATAATATTATTATATATGTTTCGGATCGAATTAATTTTCTAATAAAAGTGTTGGTAACAGCCCCAAGCATGTTTAAAAATAGCAAGACTTTTCTGGTTTTTTTCGGTATAGATTGCCCAAGATGGAATCCGTAAAAAGTTTAATCATTCTAGCTTAAAATACAACAAATTTTACTTATATCCAATTCCGATCGTTCAGTAATATGACAATTTAATTACGTTGCCCAAAATGGAATCTGTACCAAGTCCTTTCTATCTTAAAAAACACCAAATCCCCAAATATCCTCAATTCCGATCGTTCTATGACAGCTATAGGATATAGTCAGACGATCCTTATAAAATGTTGTACATAACATACAATACATTTTGGCCAAATATAACATGAGTGGAAAGTCTCAACCCTCTAACTAAACAAACACCAAAGTTATGGCATTTCGGATAAATCAGTTATATGGCAGCTATAAGTCGACTATAGTCGGCCGATCCTGGCCGTTCCGACTTATACTGCCCGAAAACAAAAGCTAGCATTTCTGCAAAGTACCGCCAAATTATTCGCTAACATCTCCCTGGTCACTTCTTTAACTCTGTAAATAAAATGCTCCACTGGGAAATAAGTATCAACTCCCTGTTTCCCAAAATATTTTATTTTTCAACCATTGAAAATGTATACTTCTTTATCCGGGCGGTTCAATAAATTGGCCGCATTAGCTTTCAGTGAATCTTGTGAACCAGGATTTAGTGTGTGTGCTCTCACATGAGTCCTAGTATTTTCTGAATCAGTTCCAATTTTGAAGATTTCCTATTTGAGGGTGCATCTTTGAGTTGGTAGTAGTAGTTGCTGCAAGCTGTAGTTAAAACGTCGGTTACAGAGTTTTGGATTAACTTCGGCATCTTTTCTGAAAAGTCATTGTTTTCTGTTTGGTCATTGAGCCTTTTCAATGACTTTTTCCCTTTTTTACAAAATAACAAAAAAAGCGACTTATTTGCTTGAAACGTTATAAAGTGTTTATTTATTTGCATATGAAATGGAGTGTCAGAAAGCTCCGATTTAGAATGCGTATGCACTGAGATAGAGAGTACGAGTGGGCCCGCCTTCTAGCATAGGACGTGCGAAAGCTCGTTAACTTAATGAGAAAGATAAAATAAAGCCGAGCGGCCGAGAAGAGTCGGCTTGCGACTAACAAAAGCGATGAGAAAAATGATTATATGCTAAGCTATAAATATTACATATATGTTACATTTATATTGAATTTATGCAGTGGCTGCTGCCTGACCCGACAGCAGGTGTAGGATATAGTCGGCCGATCCTAATGAAAGATCGGATTAGATTGTCCAAAAAGGAATCCGTAGAAAGTTCCATCATTCTAGCTTCAAAATCAACAAAGTTATGCCAATTCCGATTGTTCAATCCTGTTAAGAGATAGATAAAGAACCAAAATAACAAACAATCTTACTTTTGTGTGCCCAGTTTTCAAATCGAATTGATAATTAATGCAGGTTCCAGTGTGACAGTGTGACCGTTCATCAACATCCCCGCCTCCCCTGAAACACTGTTTCGGACTTTGGTAATAGGGCGATCTTGACAATTGGACGGGTTGTTTCTCCAGTTGGAGTTCTGAGTCGTACAGCGCGGACCATTCCATCATTCCCTGGATATGTTTCGATGACTCTTGCGAGAGCCCATACGGCTGGCGGTGTGTGAGAATCCTTAAGGAGCACGATGTCATCTTTGGCAATGTTGACCGATTTGTTCATCCACTTTGGCCGATGCTGGAGTGATGTAAGATATTCCATGTGCCATTGTTTCCAGAAGCCTGGCAGCATAGCTTGAGTCTGTTGCCAATAATCCAAACGGTTGATTGGTACATGTGAAAGATCGCCTTCTGGTACTGTTGTGTATGGACGACCAATGAGGAAGTGTGCTGGCGACAGATAGTTGACCTCAGTGTCCGAAGTTGAAAATAGTGGACGTGACCACAGCTTGTATTTGGGCGAGAAGAGTGTGCATTTTCTCAAAGGTGAGGACATTCTTGCCAACGACTCTATGAAGATGCAATTTGACAGAGCGCCCAGCTGATTCTCATTTGCCACCCAAGTGTGGTGCATGGGGGGGAATGAAATTCCAGTTAATTTCTCGTCTGCCAGGGCCTTCAGTACAGTGTTGTTGTGTTCGTCTGACTTCAGAAGAGTTTGCATTTCGTTTAATGCCCTTTTTGCCCCGACGAAGTTTCGCCCGTTGTCGCTATACATTTGCGAGCATTTTCCGCGGCGAGAGATGAATCGTCTGAGTGCCGGCAAGAATGTGTCGGTTGTAAGATTAGTAGCCAATTCCAAATGCAAGGCAGAAGTGGCTAGGCATACGAATAGACAGATGTAACTCTTTTCCTTGCGTGGATTTCGTCCCTTGTGGACCTTGACCCGGCGTAGTCGCAGCCAGTGTTAGCAAACGGAAATGCCTGCCGAACCCGGACAGACTGCAGATCTGTCATGAATTGGTGCGATGTGTGTTGGCGTTGTTTAAAGCATTTTAGACAGTCATGCGTGATCCTTCGAATGAGGTTGCGTGCGCCAAATACTTAGTAGCGTTGGCGTGCGATCACGAGAGCAGCACGGTCGATCAGTTGGCCCAATAGTGAGGTTTCAGTGTTGGATGTTCTCATAGTTGTGAACGCAGAACCTTTTACTTCAGCCTGGACTTGTTCATCTAAAAATAAAACTAGAGTGTGGAGAGTTAGGCGTTTTTATCCATTCAGCTTCGGTTGAGTATAGCCAGTGTGGCCCTTTCCACCATAGGTTGTGGTTTACTAAGTCAGCAGCTAGCATGCCCCTTGATTTGACATGTTGCCAGTGATATCGTGGAACGATGCTGAGGATTTCGGCAGTGCGGTTTGCGACGAAAGTCTTCAGTTTAGCAGGTATGTGCGAGAGCCAAGCCAAAACAATGGCAGAGTCGCACCAGGCGTAAACAGTGACGTTGTAGTTTTTCAGTGCAGTTTTGACTGAGTTGATGAGTCGACTTAGTAGCAGTGCGACGCACAATTCCAGGCGTGGAAGTGATTGTGTTTTGAGCGGTGCAACACGAGTCTTTGCAGCTATAAGAGTAACCTGTATGTTACCATCAGGAAGCGTGACTCTACTGTAAATGGCAGCGGCGTAGGCTTTTATAGATGCGCCAGAGAAGGCGTTCAATTCAATTGTGTCTGTAGAGTTGCCAATGTAGAGTGAAACCTCAAGTTCATTGAGCGTGCTTGCATTTGAGATACCAATCTTCCAGCCTGAGCGGTAGCGGGCTGTCCCAGTCTAAGTTGAGAACCCAAAGTTCTTGGAAAAGGATTTTGAATTGAATAACCACTGGAGCCAGCAATCCAAGTGGGTCGAAAATGCGAGACACATCTGATAAATCTTGCCGTTTTGTAATCTTTCCCTCGCTGAGCAAAGATACCTTGTATGCCAATGTGTCCGTGTGCGGTTGCCAATGAATTCCCAAAACCTTGTTCGTAGTTTCGAGTGGACTGTATGATGTGTTGTTTGTGATTGTTGTCTCAGGGTCGACAACGCGGTTGCTGTTGGAAACCCATTTCCAAGTTCGAGTTGAGCACATGAAGCTTCTCTTCGGTGTCGGCTTCTGTTAAAACGTCATCAACGTAGAAATCTTCAAGAAGAATGCGCGCAGCAGTTGGATACAAATGTTGGTAGTCTCTGGCCAGTTGCTCAAGAACCCGTACAGCCAGAAATGGTGCACACGCAGTGCCATAGGTTACAGTGCAGAGTTGGTAATGTAGAAGTGGAGCTGAAGCATGTTCTCTCCAAACGATACGTTGATAGTTGCGGTGATGCTTGTTGATCCAGATTTGCCTGAACATCTTGATAATGTCCGCAGAAAAAAAGTATTTATGTAAACGTATGAAAGCGTACGCATACATCGAACAGGTTTCGTTGAATGCTCGGCCCAACATTCAGGGTGTCGTTTTAAGATTGACCAGACGAATCTTGGAATGAACCGTCAAAAACTACTCGTAGTTTCTTTCCAAGTACAGGGTGATTTGGCATGTAGAATACCCTTCCATCGTTGGTGAGAATTTCGTCAGGGTTCAATTGGCGCATGTGGTCTAGAGCAATATACTCTTGCATGAATTGTACATACCGTGAGTGCAGATCTGTGTCTCTATGTAGACGGCGCTCCACAGAAGCAAAGCGTTGGGTTGCTCCCTGCAGAGTGTCAGTGAATTGAGGATCTGCATCCTTGAATGGAAGCTCTACGGTGTATCTTCCCTTGGAGTCGCGTGAGTGCGTGGTTTGAAAATGCTCTTCAAACTTAACATTTTCAGGATCATGGTAAGTGTTGAATTGGGAGTCCTCGATATCCCAAAACCTTTGTAGAGTAGCATGGATATCGACTGTAGGCAAAAATGACGTGGTGATTGAAATAGCTATTATGTTGCCTTGCGCATCCAGTTTCCTGTTGCCGGTTAAAATAGCCCATAAAGAATCGGTGCCTAGTAGAACGTCTATAGGCGATGCCGAGTTGAATTCAGTGTCTGCAAGCGGAATCCCATTGAAGATCTCAAGCGCAGATGCATCGATGTTTTCCCTTGCCAGCGTAGATGTGATTTTTCCTAGAATATGAGCTTTTACTTGTAGCGAGTGATCAGAAACTCGAGACTTGATCGTGAGTGTGCTGAATCCCCTCGTGGTATCAGCCTTGATTGAAGAAATGCCGGAAATGAAAATCCGGCCAGCAACCCGACTAAGACCCAGTGCCTTAATACAGCGTTCCGATACATATGATAACTCCGAGCCCGTGTCGAGTAGCACCCGGCAGTTTGTGTATGTGCCTTGAGAGTTGCGGATGTGTACTAATGCAGTCGGCAATGTACCTGTTCGTCCTACTTGCCCATGTGACAATAGGGTTATCGTGAGTAGTGCCTGTGTCATGTGACTCGCAGTCACCGATGTCGTGTCTAGATCCTTGAAATCGCTTGAAGACGTGGTTGTGATTTGACCCTCGTTGGTCTACATAGCATGCGTGTGTATGAGTGTGTGGTGTCTGCTACCACACTGCTGATAGTTGTACTTTGAGCTACAGTTTGATGACCTGTGACCTGGTTTGAGACAGTTAAAACAAAGAGATTTGTGCTTTACAAAAGAATGGCGATATGGTCGATAGACAAACCAATGAATTGAGGACGTTAAGGCAGTTTATGCCCATCCGCATTACAATTCATGCATTTTGTCAGCGCAGCAGTTACCATGGCTCTGCTTGTCTTCTTGTTGTTACCACCCTGTCTCGGTACAGGATCGCTTTGACACAGCTTAAATTCTTCACGTCGTCCATCCAGGAACTTGAAGAACTCTTCGACCCTTGGTGAATTTGAAGCACGGTTTGCATCTACCCATTTGCGGCGTGACTCTGGATCGATTTTATTTAGCAATAAATGGATAACCCACCATTCTCGGTCCATATCTCATTTGCACCATCTGATACGCTACGCAATATGGATACCTCTCCATTGTTAGTCGATGGTAGCTCCATAAAGGTGTCCAACAGGTTGTGATTACTCTGACGTGGTCGGTCGTATCTCTCGTTGAGGCGCTTCCAAGCTCCCAAGTACCAAACTTGCAGCCTCGTCCACGAGAAACGGTTTTAGATAGTGGTACTTCTGTGTCTTACCCAGATGTTTGCTTTCTATGTACAGTGCTTATGTACAGAACTCTGAAGACTGGCCATTCCTTGTAAATGCCACCAAACGGTTTTATGTGAATTTTCGGTAATTCTGTCTCTCTTACTGGCGCCGCGGCGTCGGCCTGGGTTGGTGTTGAAATTGCTCCGAGGCGTTCGAAGATTTCTTGTTGTTGCTGCACTAAGCGAGAAATAGCGTCGTTGTTAGTCTCCTTCTGCATGTCTCGTTGGTGTTGGTGTTGTCGGCTCCTGTGAGCGCTTGAGGGAAAATAAAAGCGCACGGGCTTTTATGTACTTCGCCTCATACTCGTCGTAGTCATCCGCAGGATCAAGCCCTCAAGTCATCCCAGCCCTCGACGTCATCTAGCACGCTCAGATCATCTCCGGCAAGTTCGAAATTATTCCAAACCTTCTCGAGCCTGACTAGCAGTACCTTCACGGCGTCAACGCCGATTGATGCGGAAGAGTTTTCTGCTGTGTGTAGCAGTTTGGTGAGGCTGGATTCTTCATCTAATAGTTCTCTTCTACGATGATAGATGTAGGCTAATTCTCTGTTTACAAATTCTCATATAATGCTCTCTGAACTATTCATTGGTAGTTACGCGATTTTATAATATGATTTATTTTCATAATATTCTACATGAGAGCTATTACTTTTACTTGACCTTGCAAGAATTTTATCTTATACATACTTCTTGACAGATACTAAGTTGCGTTTTTCCATCATAGAATGAAGCTTACATTTAATCACTGTGGACGGAAGTCCACGAGGTGACGACCTGCATGCCTAGGCGTGCGCGAGGAGACTCTATATATAGCCGAAGAATTAAAAATTTTCTGTGGGCAACCGATCTAAATGAACATGCTGGGCAACCGATCTAAATGAATGATATACCAATCGAAAGGTATTGTTTCAATTAGATAATTTTTGTCGGAACATATTCCAAAAGTTATTTAGTTTGGGAGAAATTAGGGTGAAAGTAAAAAAAATTTTAATCACTTAAGTGGGGCTGGTGGACACATTTTAGTCCCCAGATAGAATATATTTATTTTGCATTCTAGAGCTAAATACGCGTCGATTGGTACCTCAATCGACCCGATCCGACATTTCATTCAGAAGTTATTCCAAAAATGGAATCTTCTTCTTCAAAATGAAGCCAGTTGTCGGTTTGTCTGTGTTATGCTATTAGTAGTTTTTAATAGCAGCCGAATAACTATACACGTTTCAAATTATAGTTTCCATATATTTATTTTGGGCTCAATTTAACCCTAATATATGCGGCTCCAATAAACTCCAAATCACAACAAACCCAAAACCAAGAGCTTGCGCAGAAGCTCAACCAAAGCTCCCCAAAGCGCATACGCTACAAATACCAATAAAGCGCATGCGAAACTGGGGACAAAACAGAGACGAAACATGCTGATAACAACAGCTGCAGCTTAGCATATTATAAGTATTTTAGATGCATTATTTGGTGGCTGCTTGGCCCAACATCCTCCCCCCATTGAAGGGTGGGCCTTCAATAACAATGTCGGAAGGGGCAGCAGTCACATTATTGCAGAGGTTATTCCATGGGTTGTCCTCCCTACCACAGAGCGCCGACACATCCCGTGATAGTCCACCGTGGCCAGAAAACACCCAGCCAAATCGAGTGTTCTGAGCAATTGGGAGCCCGTGACCTAACTGGATTTGGCCAGCCGACAACAGGTCAAAGAATAAGCCGGCTCTAATCAGCAGGTCCACTCGCTGCGTTTTGTGGAAGTTGGGGTCAGCTAGGTCCATATTGCCAGGAATCTTCCAGCCCGAAGCATCTATGTCCTAGGGCTGGCTAAAGCTCGTTAACTTAAGAAAGTTGAGAACTTGACTTAACTTAAGAACTTGAGAAAGATAAAATAAAGCCGAGCGGCCGAGAAGAGTCGGCTTGCGACTAACAAAAGCGATGAGAAAAATGATTATATGCTAAGCTATAAATATTACATATATGTTACATTTATATTGAATTTATGCAGTGGCTGCTGCCTGACCCGACAGCAGGTGTAGGATATAGTCGGCCGATCCTAATGAAAGATCGGATTAGATTGTCCAAAAAGGAATCCGTAGAAAGTTCCATCATTCTAGCTTCAAAATCAACAAAGTTATGCCAATTCCGATTGTTCAATCCTGTTAAGAGATAGATGAAGAACCAAAATAACAAACAATCTTACTTTTGTGTGCCCAGTTTTCAAATCGAATTGATAATTAATGCAGGTTCCAGTGTGACAGTGTGACCGTTCATCAACATCCCCGCCTCCCCTGAAACACTGTTTCGGACTTTGGTAATAGGGCGATCTTGACAATTGGACGGGTTGTTTCTCCAGTTGGAGTTCTGAGTCGTACAGCGCGGACCATTCCATCCTTCCCTGGATATGTTTCGATGACTCTTGCGAGAGCCCATACGGCTGGCGGTGTGTGAGAATCCTTAAGGAGCACGATGTCATCTTTGGCAATGTTGACCGATTTGTTCATCCACTTTGGCCGATGCTGGAGTGATGTAAGATATTCCATGTGCCATTGTTTCCAGAAGCCTTGCAGCATAGCTTGAGTCTGTTGCCAATAATCCAAACGGTTGATTGGTACATGTGAAAGATCGCCTTCTGGTACTGTTGTGTATGGACGACCAATGAGGAAGTGTGCTGGCGACAGATAGTTGACCTCAGTGTCCGAAGTTGAAAATAGTGGACGTGACCACAGCTTCTATTTGGGCGAGAAGAGTGTGCATTTTCTCAAAGGTGAGGACATTCTTGCCAACGACTCTATGAAGATGCAATTTGACAGAGCGCCCAGCTGATTCTCATTTGCCACCCAAGTGTGGTGCATGGGGGGGAATGAAATTCCAGTTAATTTCTCGTCTGCCAGGGCCTTCAGTACAGTGTTGTTGTGTTCGTCTGACTTCAGAAGAGTTTGCATTTCGTTTAATGCCCTTTTTGCCCCGACGAAGTTTCGCCCGTTGTCGCTANATACGCTGGCACCGTCGAGAAGTGTGGAGTGGGCAGCGATTCTAATGGAGCGCTTGGCAACCTCCACCTGAATTTCCACTTCCACATCAGTCGCCAGCTGCGAGAATTTCCAATACAGATCACTCCCGATTTCGCTAAAATTAAGCTCCTCCAACTCTTCTTGAAGCGCTGTGCAAACGCTTCTCCACCGACTCCAGCGCCCTAATGGAAGAATCCTCCAGGAGAGTCCGCGCCGCAGCCTTCACCTTATGATGCAGCGCCTCCATCTCCTGGCAGGTAACCTCTGCTCTTCTCCGCAGCATCCTTTCCCGGTTTGCGGCAGCAGCTCCAATAATCTCAGCTCTTCAATTGAAATGCAACTTGTAGCAACAACAACAAGGGCGTTTTCTTTGCACTTTTAATGCTGATCACAATAATAAACCGGGATGAGATCACGTCGGGGTCACCAATGTTATGCTATTAGTAGTTTTTAATAGCAGCCGAATAACTATACACGTTTCAAATTATAGTTTCCATATATTTATTTTGGGCTCAATTTAACCCTAATATATGCGGCTCCAATAAACTCCAAATCACAACAAACCCAAACCAAGAGCTTGCGCAGAAGCTCAACCAAAGCTCCCCAAAGCGCATACGCTACAAATACCAATAAAGCGCATGCGAAACTTGGGACAAAACAGAGACGAAACATGCTGATAACAACAGCTGCAGCTTAGCATATTATAATTATTTTAGATGCATTCTTTGGTGGCTGCTTGGCCCAACAGTCTGTTTGCACTATTTTTTTCTTAAAAATCCTGAAAAAAATTGGAAAATGTTTGTTACTATCATATAAGCAACTGTTGTTCCAAAACTTTTTCAAATACCTTAAGCTTACGTCAAAAAATTAAAAAAACTGTGTTAATGAAAAAATGCATAACTTTATAATAAAGAAAGATATTAAAAAAAACTTTACACCGTTGAAATGGTTTTTTAAATATCAATTTTACTTTCTTTATGACCAAACGTCTATATAGTACAACAAAAAAAATTCACTGAAAATAAACTTTTTTTTTAAGAAAAAAAATTATTTTTTAAAATTTGCTCAACTGATCCTTTTTATATTGCACGTGGAGATAGCTTTTGAGATGACGCAACTTTTGATATATCGCTCATATCTGGCAAAATCCATTAACTCAAGATATAGTCCTGTAAGTGCATCTACCCATTTTGTACAGCCTCCTGTGAAGCTTGCATTTACTTATACATGTGTGTATTTGATTGGCAACTTTGCTTTTTGGAGTCTGCATATATTTAGTCAATACCCTTAAAAATATGAATTGCATTTTTTTAGCTTTTAGATTATTTATTTAAAAATAAATAAAATAAAAAAAAAAAAGAGCTTAAAAAGTAAAATAGAAACATTGGCTCTACTTGGACTCGAGCCCAGGCCCTCCGTGTTAGGAACCTCGACGCTCTCCACTCGGCTAACCTCGAACTTTGTTGCTTGATGGCAACTTTTGATTTAATTCTGCATTGTGTTTCAGTGTTTCATGTCTTAATGAGAAGACTTACAAATGCACAATTTTACGAGTAGAAAGCTTTATATGCATATGCCAACACTGAGCATATAGTGCATATAAATAAAACTCTGCTTTACTTTAATTACAGCCACCACCGTTTTGGGCTAAATCATGGATTAAACAACATGGATTGAACAACAACGCTCTCCACTCGGCTAACCTCCAACTTTTTTGTTTGATAGAAAATTTTGATGTAATTCTGCTTTGTGTTTCAGTGTCTCATGTCTTAATGAGAAGACTCACAAAATTGGTACTTCAACCGACCCGGTCCGACATTTCTTTCAGAAGTTATTCAAGAAATTCGATTTTTACAGATTTTTCAAAATGAAGCCAGTGTGTCTGTTTGTCTGGTTGTCTGTTTGCACTATTTTTTTCTTGGCAATCCTGAAAAAAAGTGGGTATGTTTGTTATTATCATATGAGCAATTATTGTTCTACAATTTTTTGAAAAAGCTGTACATATCGAATTTCTTGAATAACTTCTGAAAGAAATGTCGGATCCGGTCGGTTGAGGTACCAATCTTGAGGTACCAAAGAAAAAAAATTATTTTTCTAATTTGGCTTATTTAATCATATTCATATTGCACGTGGAGATAGCTTTAGAGATGATGCAACCTTTGATATATCGCTTATATCTGGCAAAATTTTTTAACTCAAGATATAGTCCTGTAAGTGCAGCTACCCATTTTGTGCAGCATCCTGGGAAGCTTGCATTTACGTATACATGTGTGTGTATTTGATTGGCAACTTTGCTTTTTGGAGTCTGCATATATTTGGTCAATATCCTTAAAAATATGGAGTATATCTTTTCGGCTTTTAGTTTATTTATTCAAAAATAAAATCCAAACAATAAAAGGTCTTAAAAAGTAAAATAGAACCATTGACTCAACTAGGACTCGAACCCAGGCCCTCCGTGTTAGGAACCACAACGCTCTCCACTCGGCTAACCTCCAACTTGATTGGCTCATGGAAAATTTTCAGGTAATTCTGCTTTGTGTTTCAGTGTCTCATGTCTTAATGAGAAGACTCACAAATGCACAATTTTACGAGTAAAAAGCTTTATATGCATATGCCCCCACTGAACATATAATGCATATAAATAAAACACTGCTTTACTTAAATTACAGCCACCACCG
The DNA here is from genome assembly GCA_021223865.1 of Drosophila pandora. Lineage (NCBI taxonomy): Eukaryota > Metazoa > Arthropoda > Insecta > Diptera > Drosophilidae > Drosophila > Drosophila pandora. The sequence goes on along the minus strand of JAJJHT010016151.1, from coordinate 165,914 downwards.
ATTTTGGGCCAAATATGGATTAAAAGCTAAAAAAAACCTTGGCAAACCAATTCCGCCAATACTTTTCTAATATTTATTATTTTATATCGCACTCCAAAAGTAAATTGTTACATTCAAAAATTGGCTTAACTAGAAAAACTGGAAAAACTTTTTTATACCCTTGCAGAGGGTATTATAATTTTGGTCAAAAGTGTGCAACGCAGTGAAGGAGACATCTCCGACCCTATAAAGTATATATATTCTTGATCAGAATCACCTCCTGTCTGTCTGTCAGTCTGTCTGTCTGTCTGTCTGTCCGTCTGTCTGTCTGTCCGTCTGTCTGTCTGTCCGTCTCTCTGTCTGTCCGTTTGTCTGTCGTTTTCTACGCAAACTAGTCTCTCAGTTTTAAAGCTATCGAGTTGAAAATTTGCACACATCCTTCTTTTCCTTGCAGGCAGTATATAAGTCGGAACGGGATCGGTCGACTATATCCTATAGCTGCCATATAACTGATTGATCGGAAATGCCATAACTTTGGTGTTTTTCAAGTTAGAGGGTTGGAAGAGTTGGCACACATGGTATATTTGGCCCATATATCTTATGTACAAAATGTCATAAGGATCGGCCGACAATATCCTATATCTGTCATAGAACGATCGGAATTGGCATAACTTTGTGGTTTTTTAAGTTAGAAGGATGGGACTTGGTGCAGATTCCATTTTTGAAAAAATAATCTGAATTGCCGAATTTCATAAGGATCGGCCGACTATATCCTATAGCGGCCATATGACTGAACGATCGGAAATGGCACAACCTTAACTGCAAGGCTATATCAACTTTGGCTCCGCCCGAAGTTAGCTTTGCTTTCTTGTTTTTTTTAATTTTGCGCATTTTTTTTTAGATGTAATACATGTTTATTATATGATTGATTGGATATGCCATAACTTTGTTTTTTTTTTTATAAGTAAGAAGGATGGGACTTTCTATGGTGTACAATTAGAATTAAAAAGGAATTCTGGTGTCATCCGAATTGAATGATCCGAATTCTGGTGTCATCTTTATTTGAATGAATAATGGTTTTCTTACACTAAGGCTTGCTAGCTGTCGGCGCAGCGGCAGAACAGCCGATTTATATATTTCATGTATAAGTCAAGTTACAGTATGTAGAAACGGGCAGAGAGTTATGCATGCACATATGTATATATGTGGTCAGCGTGGGAACCATGCTGACTCGGTTCTAAACGGTGAATGCAATTACATATAATATTACGTATGCACTTGAAATGTGTTTGGGCATTTGGCACGCTGTTGCTGAGTACATTGTTATGTACAAAGTGTTGCCGCTCAATATGTATGTTGTGTAATAAGAACTCATGTGTGCATACACCACATCTCCCTCCCTTTGAAAAATAACGCAATTTCATAGAGTTATTTTAATTCTTATCGTCTATAAAATGTTTTTTTTAAAAAGATAATATATAAGTTAACAATAGTCAACCGGCTATTATTTACTGACTTCTTAACGTAGAGCCATTTCGGGGTATGCGTAGATGCTGCTCTGGCGACTTAGAGAATCATCGCTACGAATCATACGATTGATAGTTTTTTGCCTAGGCTAGCGGTCTTACTTGCCGATAAGCTCCAACGGCACCCGAGCTTAAGTTCAAAAGAGAATTGGTTTTTTTTTGTCTGAAGCATGGACCAGGGGTACAGTAGGATAGTTAGTTAGTTAGAGATAAGCGGTCAATCGAGACGCATTAAAATAAAGAAGCATCCGACTATATTCTTTGACTGACTTCTAATCCACGTGGGATAAGTTTCGAGTCTCCTCATGCGACTATACGCATATTGCCGCTGGCCTTCGCCACAGCACGCGTAAAAGGAGTGCAGGAGGAGAACCCGCAGGAATCTTAATTGGCGCCCAACAAGATCTAGGACCCTTACTGGTTGCTGTAACAATACAAACCCGCAGTCTCAACATTGAACATAAAATTATTATCACACCAGAGTGGAATGCTCTTTTTTACCCTAGTAAAAAAGACAGTGGCACCCGGGAGGGATTAAACATAAGTGAACTAAAAATAAAGCATGTAAGTAGAAGTTTTTTCAATATCGCCAAATTGAACTGAAAACTAAAATGTGGGAATACGGCAATAACCCTAGTTAACAGCATAATAGATTGAGTTGAAAGTTTCACTTTTGATTAGTTAACTATTGACCGACGACATTATTGATACTCTAAGACTCTAATATCCGGAGTTGATACTCTAATGTCCAGAGCTGAATCGGAAGATTTAATTGAGCGATTTAACAGAATAGTGCTAGAGAAGAAGAGGGCTGACCGTGAGCGACTAGGCGTCAGTTCGATGGACCCACAAAATTTATAAGGAATTATAAGTGCTGCGGTCACGGCTGCACTGCAAGCACAAAAGGAAGATTTCGAAGAGAAGCTGAAACAGGCCACAGACAAGTTTAAGGCGGCAACACTATCTATCCCTGAAGTAAAACCGCACGAGCCAGTAAAGATCGTAAGCGGGCTGAAGTGTAATGAGGGTCTAGATGCCGTAAAGTCTCTGCCAGATTTTCTTGGTTCAGAAGAAGAATATGTCTCCTGGCGGCAAGCAGCACTGGCTGCGTATAAAACATTCAGACCCTACGACGGCAGCTCAAGGCACCACCAAGCCGTCTTAATAATTCGAAATCGTATTAAGGGAGCTGCGAACCGTGCCTTATCTTCCTTTAATACTGTTCTAAATTTTGATGCGATCATCAGCCGCCTTGATTTTACATATTCAGATAAGCGTCCTTTGCACCTTCTTGAAAGGGAGTTATCCACATTAAGACAGGGCCCAATGTCAATTGTCCAGTTCTACGAGGAGGTGGAAAAAAAACTAACCCTAATTATCAATAAAACGACCATGACACATGAGCCTCATCGGGCTTGCCTTATGAACGACACACATAGAAAAAATGCGCTGCGCGTATTCATTTCCGGCTTAAAGAAAAACCTCACAGACATTCTATTTGCAGTATGAAAGTATGGATGTAGATCCATCGTCTTCAAGACGGAGACAGCCTACCAACTTTCGGCATCCGACAAGCCAAGAAACGCTTCCTTAGGATTCATCTATGCCTCAGGCGTTTGGAAGTAGTCGACATCAGGGGAACTATAAGAGGGTTGCGGTTTCCCAGAGGATGTCGGATCAGAGACGCTAGAGAGTGAATCTCCTTTCTCAGGAACACCAACAACAATCTCTGTCGGATAGGCAGTACAATGAGGTAGCTGAGGACGCAGCAGAAGATATAGACGAGGGAAAGGAAACGGACTATAAAGATGATGACGCTAATTTTTTAGCGGAGCGTCCTGCTCCCGTTCGTGCAACGAACTGTAGCAGGGAAGATAAGGAACTTTTTGATAGACACAGGGGCAGCAAAAAGCTATATTAAGAACAATATTGAAGTTCCAAAAACAGTTCCTATGCAATCTCCCGTTAATGTAAGCCTTATTCATGGCTATAACAAAATTGAGAATAAATGCTATCTGAATATTTTTTGAGTAAGTAGCCCATTTTTTCTTCTACCCGTACCTACTATCTTTAATGGAATAATAAGACTTGACCTACTCGCAAAGGTAGGCACATATATTGACCTCGATAGAAAGCTTATAATCGTAATATAACCGTTAATAATAATTTCCCATGGGAGCTGCTGAGTTCGTAAATAGGGAAATCAGCTATATGCTCAAGAACGGTATTATTAGACCATCGAGCTCCCCCTATAATAATCCTATATGGGATGTGGGAAAGAAGGGTACCGATATTTCAGGTTCGCCTAATAAAAGGTTAGTTATTGACTTACCATACCATACCATACCCGACAAATACCCAATGCCGAGTATTTCCATGATACTTTCAAATCTAGGAAAGGCAAGTTTTTTCACAACTCTTGACCTAAAGTCTGGGTATCACCAGATTAATCTCGCAGAAGTCGATAGAGAGAAGACATCTTTTTCCGTAAACGGTGGAAAATATGAGATTTGCCGTTTACCATTTGGTCTGAAAAACGCATCCAGCATCTTCCAAAGGGCCATAGATGATGTACTTCGTGATAAAATTGGAAGTTTCTGCTACGTATACGTAGACGATGTTATCGTCTTCTCAAGAACAAAAGAAGAGCATGTATCTCATGTGCGCGAAGTTCTTAGAAGTTTGCACGATGCTAACATGAGAGTGTCGAGGGAAAAGGCTCAATTTTTTATGGCATGTGTCGATTATCTTGGTTTAGTATTCTCCAAAGAGGGTATCAGAACAAGCTTAGAAAAGGTGAGGGCCATTAAAGAATTCCAAAAATCCGGCAACGTTTATGAGCTAAGGTCCTTCTTGGGGCTTGCGAGCTATTACCGATGTTTTATCAAGGATTTCGCAACGATAGCAAGGCCCTTGGCTAATATCCTTAAAGGAAAAGCTGGCAAAGTTAGCAAGTTTCGGTCTTGTTGATTTTTATGATGCCCAAGTCAATGCGTTCGACAGACTCAGGAGTATTCTTGCTTCTGAAGATGTAATTCTACACTACCCAGATTTTTCGCGGCCTTTTGACCTGACTACGGACGCTTCATCTACGGGTATAGGTGCGGTTTTTTCACAAAATAAACGACCGATAACCATGATTTCGAGAACGCTGAGAGACAGGGAAGTAAACTACGCCACAAATGAGAGGGAGCTTTTGGTGATTGTGTGGGCCTTGGACTCCCTCCGCCATTAGCTATACGGAAAGAACGACATTACTATCTACACCGACCATCTCACATTTGCCGCTCACATTTGCAGTCTCGGATAAAAACCCAAACTCAAACTTCGGATCAAAGACACGGCACCTTATTTCGTTTAGCAGTAAGGAGAGTCTGATAGATCAGATAAAGGATGTTGTAACTCCTAACGTGGTAAATGCAATATCCTGCGAGCTGCTGACTCTGGCCTATATTCAGGATAAATTGGTGAGGCTATTTCCCACCACCAAATTTTGGTACTGCAGATATTGGGTGAATTGTAGGGCTTGGGAGAAGGGAAAGTAAGCAAGGCATCCAAAAAAATAAGAGCTTGGAGTGACTCCAATACCCACGCGCGTGGGAGAAATTTTACATATTGATATTTTCTCAACAGCCGGGAAATATTTCCTCACGGCAGTTGACAAGTTTTCTAAGTTCTCCTTGGTGCAGCCCATTTCCTCGCGGACCATTGAAGATGTTAAGTCGCCCATTTTGCAGTTGGTAAATGTTTTTCCTAGCATTAGGACCATATACTGCGATAATGAGCCTGCCTTTGCTTCTGCGATTCGATTCGATTTTTGCGGGATAGATATGGTTAGCGCGCCTCCATTGCATAGCACTTCAAACGGCCAGGTGGAAAGATTTCACAGCACTCTGTCAGAGATAGCCAGATGTTTGAAGCTACAGCGAAAGATAGATGATATTGTCCAACTGTTTCTCCAAGCAGCCATAGAATATAATAGAACATATCACTCTGTAACAAACAAAAAGCCAATTGAAGCTGTCTATGCCAGCCTTGACCTTGCTCCGGACATAGTGGAAAAGCTTACGAAAGCACAGCAGGAGCAGCTAGGCAGAAATAATCCGTGTCGGCAAAATAGGGTTTTTGAGGTAGGCGATACGATCCTGGTAAAATCCAACAGATGTTTAGAAGGCAAAACTACCCCACTATATGTAGAGAACGTAGTTGAAGCTGATCTGGGGACCACGGTTCTTGTAAAGGGGAGGGTGGTTCCCAAGGACAACATAAGATAGAACTCTTGTATAGGTCGACGCGAAACTAGCCAACCTTTCTATGAATTTAAAAATTGCCCTAGCCTGATATAATAAAATGATAATAATAACTTTCTAGCATAACACTTTTATTTGTTTTGTTAGAGGCGATATTGAAGAGGTTTCTGCAAAGTTTAAGGTCAAATTAATGTCTTAAAATATTTAAATTTCTACACTTTGAATCGGAAAAGCTCATTCAAAGTCTGGCAGTGCCAGAAATGAAGAGCATGAGGAGTTGGAGCCACAAGCGCGGAAGCCAGTCCCGGTACAGGTGGATTATGCGAAGGTGGCGAAACAAGTCCGAAATTGGTCATTCCGATTCGACGGAACAGGGGATCCTCTCGAGTTCATGGACCGAGTAGCATGGTCTGCCAAAACATACGGGATGGATATAAACACAATCCCGCGAGCGATGCCCGAACTACTCCAGGGCAGAGCACAAAAATGGTTCCTAATAAACGACGAGGAGTGGCCCACATGGAAGGAGTTCATAATGAGCTTCGAGGCCTTTTTCCTGCCAAAAGGATACTTCGAGAAACTGGCAGTCCAGGTAAAGCAGCGGAAACAACAGCGAGGAGAGCCTTTTAAAGAGTACATGGTGGACCTTCAGGCGCTAATGAAGCCGTTAGGAAAGTCCACAAAGGAGGTCATTGATAGGCTTGTGGAGAACTGCATGCCGCGCATGAAAATGTTCATGAGACCCTACGCATGTGCATCACTCGAGGAGGTCATGGGTCTAGCCGAAGAATTCGAGGAGCTGGCTTTGGAAGAGGAGGTCTTCAATAGACAGTCACCAGCGGTAGACAGAAGATGGCCAAAAGAGGAATTGCACCATAAACCACCGGAGCAACAGAGCCATCCAGGACAGGGATGGGGCAGAGATGGCAGCCTGAGGAGCATCGCCAAATGCCACAGCAACAGCAGCCAAGCCAGCTATGGGCAGACCCAAGGCAACAACAGCCGAACCAACAATGGGCAGCAAACCAAAGCCAAAGGCAGCCGAACATGTAGCGGGCAGCGACGCCTGGACAGGGACACGTAGAAAACCCAGCACAGGCGTGCAACAGATGCGGAGGCAACGCCAGAATTTTGTTCTGCAGGATGTGCGGCTCAGTGGGGGTAAGAAGCACGGAATGCTGCCAAAAAGCGGGAAACGTGCAGCGATCCCAGCCATAGAGAGGAAGGCGGAGATCGCGAGGTGCTGCCTCTCAGAGATAGTTGGAGGATTAACCGGAGACGATCAGCAATTAGCGGCGGTCATCAAGGTCGGAGGAGCAGAAGTGAGGGCCATGGTGGACACCGGGGCAAGGGCTAGCTTCATTTCAGAAAAGCTAGCAGAGGACCCGGGAATCGCCGGAGAACGGAAAGCAACAAGAAGACTAGTAAAGTTGGCTAACGGGAGCCACATAGAAACTCAAATGGTACTCCTAACAACTGTAAGCTTTGGCAACAAGAAAAAGGGTTTGAATATGATAGTGTTGCCAGGCATGGGAGACAGCGCGGTGCTTGGATGGGATTTCCTCGCAGGATTCGGCACAGCAATCAACTGCGCAGGCCACCAAGTCACGATCCCGAGAAGAGAAAGATGGAGCGGATGCCTGGAGGATAGGCTGTCCATAGCCATAGCGGGACCCTCGGAGGAATGGGAGCGCGAGCGGGACAAAAGGTTCATCGAAGAAGAGCTGGCGGCGTTCACGAATCAGAAGGGTTGTTCAAACATAACCCAGCATAAAATCACAATGAAGGACGACTTCCCAATTAAACAAAGATATTACCCAAAGAACCCCAAAATACAGGGGGAAATCAATGAAAAGGTGGAAGAACTGCTGGAGAAGGGATGCATCGAACCTTCAAACAGCGCCTACAGCTCACCCATTGTCATGGTGAAGAAAAAGACGGGTCAGTGGAGGATGTGCGTAGACTTTCGGCAGATAAACGCAAAGTCAGTGAAGGATGCGTACCCGATGCCAAGAATAAACTTCATTTTGGAGCAATTGAGGGAGGCAAAATTTTTCAGCAGCCTCGACCTGAAGGACGGCTATTGGCAAATCCCACTTGAGGAAGAGAGCCGGAAATACACGGCCTTTACTGTATCAGGGAAAGGTCTGTACCAGTGGAAAGTGATGCCGTTCGGACTACACTCGGCATCGGCAACATTTCAAAGGGCCTTAGACCTGGTCATAGGCCCGGACATGGCTCCCCACGCATTCGCGTACCAGGACGATATCATAGTGATCGGACGCACGAGGGAGGAGCACATGGCAAATTTGAAGGAAGTGTTCCGAAGACTGAAGGCGGCAAACCTAAGGATAAACACAGAGAAGTGCCATTTCTTCAGGGAAGAGCTGTTGTACCTAGGCCATCGGATAACGAGTCACGGAATTGGTATGGATCCGGGAAAAGTCGCAGCGATCACGGAATTGGAACCACCGACAAACGTGAAAGGAGTACGGCAGTTCATAGGAATGGCGTCGTGGTATCGACGGTTCGTTCCCGATTTCGCTGGGGTCGCAAAACCTTTGAACGATCTCCTGCGAAAGGGAACAAAGTGGGAGTGGACGTCGAGACAGCAAGAAGCGTTCGAAAAGTTAAAGTCACGTTTAGCAGAGGACCCGGTGCTGGCATGCCCCGACTTCACGAAGAAGTTTGTGCTGCAAACGGACGCCAGCGATTACGGCGTAGGCGCAGTGCTGACGCAGGACACGGATGAGGGCGAGCGAGTGGTCGCTTACGCCAGCCGAACGCTAATAGGCGCGGAGAAGAATTACTCGGCAACAGAGAAAGAGTGTCTAGCAATAATATGGGCAATTCGGCAAATGAGGCCATACCTGGAGGGCTACCAGTTCGACGTGATAACGGATCACATGGCGCTGAAGTGGTTAAACAACATAGAGAGCCCACTTGAAAGGAAAGCGAGATGGGTCTTCGAGTTGCAGCAATACGATTACGTAATCAGCTAGAGGAAAGGCAAGCTGAACGTAGTCGCGGATGCACTTTCCCGCCAGCCGATTGTGGAGAAGCTGAGAAGTGCCACAGCTACCGAAGACGCGGAGTGCATTTGGATAGGCTCACTGAAGAAGAAACTAAAGAAAACCCACAGAAGTATCCGGAATACGTCGAGGAGGCAGGTTTGATCTACCGGCACGTTCCACACAGAGCCGGGAGCGAAGAAGTGGCATCATGGAAATTATGTGTGCCGATGTACATGAGGCAACAGGTGCTGAAGGAGAACCACGACGCACCAACAGCGGGACATCTAGGCGGAAGGAAGACGATTGCGAAGGTAGCAGCAAGGTACTTCTGGCCAGGGATGCAGAGGGACGTGAGGAAATATGTCAGGAAATGGCCGCGGGGAAAATATTAACCTGTGTTAGAGGAGCCGTGGGCGACGGTATGTGCAGACTTCGTGGGACCGTTGCCGAGGTCCAAGCATGGGAACACCATGCTACTAGTGATGATCGACCGGTTCTCAAAATGGACAGAAATGGTCCCAATGCGAAAAGCCACAACAGAGACGCTGCAGAAGGCAATTCGTGAAAGGATCATCGCTAGGTACGGGGTGCCAATGGTGACGGACAATGGTGTTCAATTCACCAGCCGGAGCTTCAAGAAATTCCTCGAGGAGCTCGGAGTTCGTCACCAGTTCACCGCACCATACACGCCTCAGGAAAACCCGACGGAAAGAGCAAACCGGACGGTGAAGACGATGATCGCCCAGTTTGCAGGAAAAGACCAAAGGACGTGGGACGAGCACTGGCCAGAATTGATGCTGGCGGTGAACTCGAGCGTGTCGGACTCCACGGGGTACTCTCCGTGCTTCATCACCCAAGGCAGAGAGCCAATAATGCCGAAAGCAATTTTTGACCAAGGGGCATTGGGGACAGGAGAAGCCCAAGCCACTCCCTCAGAAAATGCGGAAAAATTACAAGAAGTGTTCGAGCTGGTGCGGAGAAACATGGAGCGCGCGGCGCAGGAGCAAGCTCGGCACTACAATCTGAGGAGGCGGGAGTGGAGCCCGAAGATCGGCGACACAGTGTGGGCAAAAGAACACCATCTATCCAAGGCGGCCGAAGGATTCGCGGCAAAGTTAGCGCCAAAATACGACGAGCCGTACACGGTGGTGAACTTTGTGTCGCCAGTGATTGCTGTGCTACGGCACGCTGGCACAAGGAAGGAAAAGAGGGCCCACCTGAGTGAGCTGAAAGCCCAAGCGCAGGAGTCAGCGCAGGCATAAACCACA
>JAJJHT010016151.1:111066-155087 GCA_021223865.1 Drosophila pandora | reverse complement strand
CACAGACGGCATGCGGGGGCAGCAGCGGGGGCAAGAGGAACCAGCACGGCGTCGCGCACGGAAGAGGGCGAAAGAGGAATCACCGTGGAACGTAACGGTCCCGGCCGGGCCTCCGCGGCCGCGCTCGAAGGTCATAGGAAACAGCGGGGACGGCGGGGAACGAAGCGGCCGGCGACCGCGCAGCTGTGTTTACAAAATGCACAAAAACACAGATATGCATTTTGAATGTCCAGGGGGGGATCGCGGGGTATCGGAACGAAGTCCGATGACCGGCACAAAAATAATGGGGATCGGAGGCCCAAGCGGGGCCATCGGGGGAGGGTCAACAAAGAAAGCCCGCCGATAGAAAGACGGCGGGATTGGAGAAAGCTAACGGAGAAAGTGAAGGAGCGGAGGATTAACGGCAGGAAGTAGATTCGCAAGGATTAACGGGCGCCTCTGGCACTATATAAGGAGGGCCCCTGGAGCGAATCGTGGCCGAGTCTTCTAGGGAAGCTGGGAGAGTGAGTGAAAGACCCCCGGTGGGTAAGTCTGCCATTCAAGTTGGAAAGCTTCCTTGAAGAGTTAGGAGTACAGGCTGAAGGACCCCCCGTGGGTAAGTCCGACAGTCCTAAGTGCGGGCTATTAAAGCGAGTGAGCAAGGATATTCGAAAAATAGCTTAAGGACCCCCTGTCCGGCGGCGGTACGCGAATCGAGCAAGGAGTCAGGGGAAAAGGATCAAGGATCCGCGGCAAAGCTGAGGCCCAAGGGTAAAAGAGTCGGGTGGAGTTATTCCCGGACACGACAGGTATCCTGGTGTAGTGGCGGCAACAACGGATCAGCCTGGCGTACGCCTTGTCTGCTCCTGACCGTTCGATCCAGGTGTGATCCTGTAACGCGAGGGGTAGCCAACCCGGGAACTCAAGCCCATTAGGGAAACCAGGGAGGGACACCCCGGGAAGTCAAGAGAATCCTGATCCAGGCGCTGGAGCGTATGCACAGCGGATCACCTGGAGTCAAAGGAGACGCGACGCCCAAGCCTCTGGCCTACCATAGATCCTGCGGGGCGTAGGCACGCAGGTGTTTGGAGGCGAGTGGCGAACGCGACCGGGGGCGTGTCCTGTACGGTAGGAAGGCCCTTCGTGCCCTGATCCGGCCGCTAAGCAGCGAGGAGCATATCCTGCCCGGCGTATGCCTGGGAGGTGAGCCACTCGGTCTGTTAACACGGATTCGGTGCCGGCCACGGCGAAAGGGCAAATCCAGGCGAGCCAAGGGTTCCGAGGTCCACGGCACCCCAAACGGAGGAACAGCAACGGCAGAGGCAACGACGAGGGAGCAGCGGCAGCAGTAGAGCAGCGACGACGAGGGAGCAGTGGCAGCGGTAGAGCAGCGACGACGAGGGAGCAACGGCGACGGTAGAGCAGCGACGACGAGGCAGCAGCAGCGACGGGCAGGCAGCGGCAGCAGAAGACGACAAGTAGCAACACAGGCCCCGCAACCAGAGTCCATGAGTCCGAGCGAAGGGAACCGAGAGCCGTTTCGGCGCCAGGCACCAAGACCGCACGACCTGCCGGGCGCAAGCTTTGGGAGAGCGTGCGTATTGGCACCAACCCAGAGCGGGGATCGGGGTTCGACGGGAGGACGAACGGTCGGTCGGCTGAGCCAGACAGCCGGTGAGATTCTCTTTATTTCTTTGTAAATTAATTACAATAAAGGGGACTTATTTGAAAAGAAGCAATACCGTGTTATTTCTGGGCTCGGGCAATCACGTCGAATCTATAAATTCGGTGGAACGTACCCTCAACCTCTGTGAGCTAGCCGCGGCGTTTGTTGCGAGCAAAACATAGCAAAACAGTTCGTTACAATAATTTATTGGAGATCTATCATTTTAAACTGTGTATTTAAACTAATGAGACCTGAGGCATGATTAATTGGAAGAGAAAACACTGAATGAAGAGTTAATCTTTCAATTCCAAAAGCAGCTTTTCCAGTTGGAGCACATAATAACACCTTTGCAGAATCAGTAGCACCAGAAAGCTTATTGGCTCGCCAAGTCACAGACTGATATATGGTTAAAATCAGTCTGCTTTTCCCTACACCGGCCTCTCCACCAACGAATTCGTAAAATATATTTTTTCAAACAACATTATGCATTACATGTGCATAATATTGTCTTTGTTTGTAGTTGAGGGACCGAGTTACCGAGCAAAGGTCATAATTGGAAACTAACGGGAGTCTTATTAATAAAAGTTCGCCATCTTCTTCAGGGTTATTCGTAGCATTGTCATTTTAAAGAATATTTATGTTGCTAATATAGAGGCACTGCTAAAGCTCTAAATTATTCGTATACAAATTGGGAGGCAGGTTTTTCCACATTAGGAACATTTTCCCCCTATTCTCTTGCATCAAACACATCAAATCATCAAACACATCATAGTTCCTTTTCATGAGCTTAATAGATTCATGATTACAACTTCGTTGGAAAGAAGCTCAGCTTCTTCATTTCGCCAAGAATAGAAGAGCATTTAATGCTCTCGGAATTAATCAGATGGTGAAGAGCTAATGCTAAAGGAAACCCATCTAAGAACAAAGGCCAACAGCAAAAAATCTCCACGCATAATTTCACCCTCTCCATAGGTTCCATATAGAAACATAGGTTCCATCATACAGTTTTCGCGGTAAGCCTCAAAGAAGAAATTTATCAACTTTACCATATATTGAATTATGTAATTATTATTTATGTAATTAAAAATGATATATTGAATTATGACCATCATTTTTTTTAGAGCATATCATTTTAAAAATGTATGTGTAGCTACTTAAATTAAAAAATGGCATCTAGCTATTACCATATCTTGGAAATACTCATCAAAAGTTTCTACATTTATTTTTGTGTTTTTATGATTTCTTCTCAAACGTTTTCCAATGGAAGACATTTTTTTCTTATTGAAATCAGTAGACCATACCATGTTTAAATTTTAATTTAAGGGAAAACTTGAAATTATTTTATTACATTTATTAGAGTTAGTTAAACAATATTTTCTTCAATTAAATAGGAGTTTTTTTTTTTTTTCTTTTTTGCGCGGTTTCCACTGCATACGTACAGCCCACCTCCCGTCCAACCGACCGAGGGACGCTGCCGCGTAACGTACGGCTCGAATCGCGGGAATAGATCCGAGATAGATAAGCGAGGATTAGGAGAAAGATATTACGAGGAAGAGTGTTGCACAGATAAGGCGGTTAATATAAGCGATTTAAGATTGTTAGTAAAGCAAAGTGACAAGATGTGGTAGAGACCATTGTAGTCCGAACATAATACCCTGAACGGATCGTGTTGGGCATATGTCGAACTACAATGGCTGAGGAGCAGAGGACGAAAGTTTCTGGTCCTTCTACTAGGAATGTTAAAATTTAAGCATGTTAGTAAATGCTGGCTGTCTATATTTCGATAAATAAGATTATATAGAAACATGACACCCAGCATCGTTCCACGATTTGTTAATGTTGGTAAGTTGATTAGTAAAAGTCTACTATGATAAGAGGGGAGGTAAAGATTTGCATCCCAATTAAGTCCCCTAAGAGCAAAAGTAAGTAAGTTTTTTTGTACAGATTCAATGTGATCTTGGTGTACTCCATATTGAGGACTCCAGACACACGATCCATACTCAAGAATCGGACGGACCAGTGATGTATATAACGTTTTAGTTATGTACGGGTCATTAAATTCTTTTGACCATCTTTTAATAAAACCAAGCACACCCATAGCTTTATTAACCATGGTAGATACATGGTCGGTAAATTTAAGTTTCAAATCTAATAGGACACCTAGATCGTTAACCTGAGTTAATCGTTCTAAGACGTTCCCATAGAGAAAGTACATAGCAGGTTTAGCTGGTTTAGTAAAGCTTTACAAATTTTGTAGATAGCCATGACTTTTTGAAAATATGAGATTAAAAACTCCTATTCGAAAGAAAGGCTAACTTCGGGAACCCCGAAAGAAAGGCTAACATCGGGAGGAGCCGAAGTTGATCGGCCGACTATATCCTATATCTGTCATAGAACAATCGGAATTGGCATAACTTTGGTGTTTTTTAAGTTAGAAAGATGGGACTTGGTACAGATTACTCTTTGGGCAAAATAATTCAATATGCCAAATTTCATAAGGATCGGCCGCTATATACGATCCGCTATATATCTAATAATATAAGATGCGTGGCACCACCAAGCGGCCCGCCCGAAGTTAGCTTTCCTTTCTTGTTATACCCTTGCAGAGGGTATTATAATTTTGGTCAAAAGTGTGCAACGCAGTGAAGGAGACATCTCCGACCCTAAAATATTCTTGATCAGGACCCTATTCTTGATCAGGATCACCTCCTGAGTCGATATGAGCATGTCCGTCTGTCCGTCTGTCTGTCTGTCGGTTTCTACGCAAACTAGTCTCTCAGTCTTGGAGCTATCGAGTTAAAACTTTGCACACATCCTTTTTTTCCTTGCAGGTAGTACATAAGTCGGAACGGCCGGGATCGGTCGACTATATCCTATAGCTGCCATATAACTGATTGATCTGAAATGCCATAACTTTGGTGTTTTTTAAGTTAGAGGGTTGGGACTTTCCACACATGTTATATTTGTCATAAGGATCGGCCGACTATAACCTATATCTATCATAGAACGATCGGAATTGGCATAACTTTTGTGCTTTTTAAGTTAGAAAGATGGGACTTGGTACAGATTACTCTTTGGGCAAAATAATTCAATATGCCGAATTTCATAAGGATCGGCCGACTATATACGATCCGCTATATATCTAATAATATAAGATGCGTGGCGCCACCTAGCGGACTGCGACTGAACTGCAAGGGTATATCAACTTCGGCTCCGCCCGAAGTTACCTTTCCTTTCTTGTTTTTTTTAAGTTTGAGGGTTGGTACTTTTCGCCAATTTTAGTTTTGCCCAACATAACGTAACTCGTAACATATCGCAAATTATCTAAAGGCCGGCCGTCTGTATCGTGTAGCTGCCATATAACTGAATTATTGAAAATAGTGTTTTCTTTAAAGTTAAACTTAAACTATACTTTTATAAATTCGATGAATATACAGTATATTTCATAAACTAATTAAAACAAAGGATTGATGCTGGCTTACGTGATATTTATTAAGAATCCTCACATACTCAGCCCCCTCACCACGACAAGGTCTCAATCCACGAGGGGGAAATAAATAACTTAATCTATATTGCACTTTTTTAAATAAACAACATTTCTAAATCTACAAGCATATTACTAATTTCTATAAATATATACAATTTATTTTAGCTAATTTAATAAATAAACTAATAATAAATACGATAAATAAATAAATTAAATAAATTAATAACTTTAGAAAATTCCATCATGATGACTGTAGGTTGTTTTATATGTAATAGCTACAGCATTCCTCAGCTCATTTTCAGCAAATATCCAATATATTTGCGTTAAATGTTTTGTAGTTGCAATATTATTAATTGGACTAAGGTTATGTTCACTTAAAGCCTCTTCAAGTTGATCAGTGCTTCTGGATCTGCATATATTAAAATCTCCTAATATTGCCAATTTGCTATTATTTTCTAATCTGCGTATTCTTTCTACATTCGCCATATCTTCATTTCGAAATTGTGTTATAGGATACGCAGGATTCCTATAAACAACAATAAAAGATGTATCAAGATATTTAAAAGCAATAGATTAATATATGGTTTTAGAATTTAAAGACTTATTTGTCTCAAAAAAAAACATTACATTTTCAGAAATGTTTTGCTCGGCATAAATAATTATTCCATGTGTCCCAAAACCATTTAATCGATTGCTATCAATTCTTTTTATAATGTCGAAATCTTGTAAAGAGAAATCTTCGCTGGGAAGAGTCCAATTTTCGACAAAACAAAGAAAATTTAAAGAACAAATAATAGGGTCGTTAAAAATATCTTCGCGACGGCTTCGAAGAGACTCAACTTTATAGTAATATAGGCAGTTTGCTTCGTTTCTGTTAACCACAAGCTCGTAATGCGTAGTCAAGAACTTTTCCTCTCTTAAATTTTGAAGTTCGGCTTGGAGCTCCAAAGCTTGTTGGAGCTCTACTGCATCCAACATATAGCGAAGCTCGTTTAATGCCTTTTTAAAGATGCACTGCGACTTTGCTATATGTTGCTCCTTGGCTTTTATGGATGGTAATAGCCTCAGCAGGAACAATTGGGAATTGTTTTCTGTCAAACAGAAGCATGTTCTGATCTTCCATACTCAAAAACTCGAGAGGCTTTTACTATAGGAGTTCATTCGGGATTTGGACTATTTCAAACTCGTGGAAACCAACTCTTCCGTCACAATTTGCGCTACTTTAATGGAATTGAAATGGTTTACTTCTTTGTTAGAAGAAAATAAATGAATGGCATCATCTGGAACTTCGCTGGGTAAAACAACTCTTTGTTTTAGGAGCTCTATGTCTGCAATTGTCATACAAGCCTCAGATAAATTATTTAAGGCTTGTGAAAATGCATGATCGCCTCTTTGGCTCATTATTTCTGTGAGCTCAAAACGCTATAAGGATTATTCGTCCTCTCCAAAAATATCCAACTGTCTCCAACTGGGGAAAGCTGCTTTAGGTCTCCAAAAACTATAATTGAGTTTCCCCCAAAACATAGGTCTGGGCAAACATGAAAGCATTTTTGAGCCAACCATGGAAATTTCATCAACTATAATTTATTGAAGATCTATCAATTTGCAATGCATTGTATTTAAACAATCATTGCTTAAAGGTCTTAAAGGACCTCAGGCCTGATTTATTGGAAGAGAAAACACTGAATGAAGAGTTAATCCACCAATCCCAAAAGCAGCTTTTCCAGTTGGAGCACATAATAAAACTTTTGCCGAATCCGTAGCACCAAGAAGCTTATTGGCTCGCCAAGTCACAGACTGATATATGGTTGAAATCAGTCTGCTTTTCCCTACACCGGCCCCTCCACCAAAATATTCGTAAAATATATTTTTACAAACAACATTATGCATTACATGTGCATAATATTGTCTTTGTTTGTAGTTGAGGGACCAAGCAAGCAAAGGTCATCATTGGAAACTAACGGGGGGAGTCTAATTAATTGAAGTGCGCCATCTCCTTCAGGATTATTCGTTGCATTGTCATCCTGAAGAATATTTACGTTCCGCTCTATATTAGGCACTGCTAATGCTCTAAATTCTTCGTCTAAAAATTGGGAGGCAGGTTCTTCCAAATTGGGATTATTATCCCCCCTATCCTCTTGCGAATCTTCAAGAACTCTTTCTAACTCCATATCATCAAACACATCATAGTTTCTTTTCATGATCCTAATAGATTCATGATTAGTTCTGAATGTGTTTTCAACGTCGTTGGAAAGAAGTTGAGCTTCTTCATTTTGCCAAGGATAGAAGAGCATTAAATGCTCTCGGAATTAATCCGATGGTGAAGAGTTAATGCTAAAGCGAACCCATCTAAGAATCAGAGAATGCTTACGTTTCTTAACGTCCATCAGTGGATAGTTTTGCTCAGCAACTTCGTCTTCAACATCAACCTCCAAATCATTTTCTTCATCATAGTCCTCGCTAGCGAAAGATTGTATATTGCGCTAAAAAATCTATTCCAAGCTGCAAAGTCTGATAAAAAAAATTCCTTCCAGCTGCTCGTGTCGTTGCACATATCGGTCAAGAATACTACGCTCCAAAATATCCACCGAGTTGTTTGGTAGTCGCTCTAATTCTTCATTTAAGGGGTTATATACAGTCAGGATTTTCAAAAAATCGATTTTTTTTTTTTTGCATTTTCTTAAAGAATATATATTTCTCTGTTGTGAAAAAAATTTTTATGAAGATTCGAGAAATATTTCCCAAGTTACAGACAAAACTAGAAAAAATTTTTAACTCAATGTAAACTGTTTGTGAAACTTGAAAATCGTTTTTCTCAAAACTATGTTTCTCAAATCGGTGAACACGATTTCTCGAAAACCTGAACCGATTTAGCTCTAATTTTCACACAAAATTAATAACTACTTTTTGCTGTCTTTAATCGAAGATCTTTTAAATAAAATTAAAATTATAATTTAAATCAACATTTGAAGTCGATTTTTTTTTCCATAAAAATGAACTTTTTTTTTTGGAAGCTGCCATTTTGTCAAAAAGTGATATTTTTTTAATTCCTTCGATTAAGGACTACATTTTTTAATATACTAAAAGCATCTTTTTGAATTTTTGATTTCTGATGATTCTGCAAATAGTTATTATGTTCACCGCGAGACACTTTTTTTTCGAAGACCATTGGGAGATAAGCTGCAGAGGCCAAAGGAAATAATATTTTTACAGATATAATATATTTTTTTAAACTTTAAAATATGTAAAATAATATAGAAAAAATTCAACTTTAATAAATAAATATTTCCTTGAAAAAAAAAATACCCAAAAACTGNGCTTTCGAGTTGTTACATTGCACACATCCTTCTTTTGTTTGCAGGCAGTATATAAGTCGGAACAGAATCGGTCGACTATATCCTATAGCTGCCATATAACTGATTGATCGGAAATGACATAACTTTAATGTTTAGGTTAGAGGGTTTGGACTTTGTATACATGTTATATTTGGCCAAAATATCTTATGTACAAAATTTGATAAGGATCGGCCGACTATATCCTGTAACTGTCATAGACCGATCAGAATTGGCCTAAATTTTAAGTTAGAAAGATGGGACCTGGTACCGATTCCATTTTTGGCAAAATAATTTAATATGCCAAAGGATCGGCTGACCTTATCCTATAGCTGCTGTTTATCCTATAGCAGCATACCATTTGGTGACCCCGACGTAATATCATCCCGATTGATTATTTTGATCAGCCTTAAAAGTGCAAAGAAAACGCCCTTGTTGTTGTTGCTACAAGTTGCATTTTTATTGAATAATGGAGTCTACAGCTGAGACTATTGGAGCTTCTGCCGCATCCCGGGAAAGGATGCTGCGGAGAAGAGCAGAGGTGACCTGCCAGGAGTTGGAGGCGCTGCATCATAAGGTAAAGGCTACGGCGCAGACTGAGTATTGCACCATTAAGCGCTGGAGTCAGTGGAGAAGCGTTTGCGTGAGCGGTTCACAGCGCTTCAAGAAGAGTTGGGGGAGCTTAATTTTAGCGAGATCGGGATTGATCTGTATTGAAAATTCTCGCAGCTGGCGACTGATGTGCAAGTGGACATTCAGGTGGAGGTTGCCAAGCGCTCCTTGAGAATCGCTGCCCACTCCACATTTCTCGACGGTGCCAGTGTATCGCCAATGCCGTACAAGCCAGCCCCCTCCTTACCACCGTTCCCGATGCCAACATTCAGCGGTGGCTATGCCGAATGGCCGGAGTTCTGCGCCCTTTTTAAGACCACGATTGACAGCCATTCTCACCTAACGAAATTGGAAAAGCTCCTGTGGCCTGCGCGAAACAGCCTTGGATACGGTGAGAGCTCTGGAAATTACTAACGCGAACTACGATGTGGCCCTTCACCTATTGCGCAATCGTTTTAGTAATCGGCGTTTAACATTTCAGTCTCACATTAATGAGATCCTGCAGCTTCGTGTGGTCGAGCCAGGGCCTGTTGCTACTTTGCGGGAGCTATCGGATCGGTTCAATGGGCATATGCGGGCTCTCATGAGTTCCGGATCAGCTACCGAGATCCAAGGATGCTTGCTTATCCAGATTATCCTGCAGAATTTGGATCCTGCCACAAAGGCCAAGTGGGAAGATACTCTCGCCGGAAACAACGACAGCCTTCCTTGCTTGCTTCTCCAGATTATCCTGCAGAATTTGAATCCTGCCACAAAGGCCAAGTGGGAAGACACTCTCGCCGGAAATAACGACCGCCTTCCGACTTGGGAGTCCATGGCACGATTCTTGGAGCAAAGGTGCCGGACTCTTGGATACGTCGACTTTTCTTTGGCGGCGTATCCACCAGCTAACCAAGTAGACCGAGGTAGATCTTCGAATAACCGATCTTCGTGCATGGTTATTAACGCCCGTCCTACTCTATGCGCCCTGTGTGGTATTTCGGTGCACGAGCTTCCTTCTTGTTCAAAGTTTAGTGGCTCGCTGTTTCGTTTGTCTAGAGGATGGCCATCTCACTCACGGATGCTCAGCTTCCCGCTACTCGACGTGCAATCACCATCATCATATTGTGGTGCACCCTCGCGGGCAGGTTTCACCCGCAAGAGTCTCCCGTCCCATTGGTGCCGTTTCTGTTGCGAACCCATCTCGCTCAATCAACCCTGTTGTGAACCAGGATCGCAATGCTGACCTAGTGTCGTGCCAACAGCCAATGTACTCGTTCGTGGTCGATCAGGAGTCTTCCTGCCTTGCCGAGTTTTATTGGATTCCGGGTCACAAGTGCACCTCATCTCATCGCGGCTGGCGAATGAACTTCAGCTTGGCCGCTCCAAATGCTCCACAACGGTGGCCGCTGGATTTGAGACGGATGAAGCATCCGTTAATGTGTGCTTGAAGTCCCGCCCCAGTGGAAATTGAGGTTGTTGTAGCTTCACATATAAGCTCATATAGCCAGCACATATAAGCACATATAGCCAAGACATAGATGCTTCGGGGTGGAAGATTCCTGGCAATATGGATCTAGCTGATCCCAACTTCCACAAAACGCAGCGAGTGGACCTGCTGATTGGAGCCAGCTTATTCTTTGACTTACTGTCGACTGGCCAAATCCAGTCAGGTCACGGGCTCCCCATTGCTCAGAATACTGGATTTGGCTGGGTGTTTTCTGGACGCAGTGAACTATCACTGGATGTGTCGGCGCTCTATGCTAGGGAGGACAACCCTCGGAATAACCACTGCAATGATGTGACAGCTGCCCTTTCCAACAGTGTTATTGAAGGCCCACCCTTCAATAGGGGGAGGATGTTGGGCCAAGCAGCCACCAAAAAACGCATTTAAAATAATCATAAAATGCTTAGCTGCAGCTGTTGTTATCAGCATGTATTCTTCTCTGCTTTGTCTCCCAGTTTCGCATGCGCTTTATTGTTATTTGTAGCGTATGCACTTTGGGAAGCTTTGGGAGAGCTTCTGCGCAAACTCTTGGGTTTCGTTTGTTGTGATTTGGAATTGATTGGAGCCGCATAGATTAGGGTTAAATTGAACCTAAATAAAAGTATTGAAAATTGATATGAAACGCGTCTATTTATTCGGCTGCTCTTAAAAACTATTGATAGAATAACAGCTGCTATATAACTGAACGATCTAAAATGGCACAACCTAGCTGTTGAGCTATCAGAATTTTGATAGCGACCGAATTAATACACAATCCACAATTCGATTTCAATATTTTTATTGGCTCAATTTAACCGCAAACAACCGCAGCGGCCGATCTCAACAATGCCGAATTACAAGTCATACAACCTAAGAGCTTGCGCAAAAGCTCCACCAAAGCTCCCAAACTGCATGCGCTACAAAAGAACAACAAAGCGCATGCGAATCTGGGAGAAACAAAGAATATAATACAGCTGATAACGGGCAATTAGTGGACCGCTGATAGTTACACTGGGAGAATTAAATTGAAATAATTATGTTATTTGATGCTGGCACAAGTCCCAACATCCTCCCCCCGTTGAATTCCATCTTTCAACAAAACATCCTTAAGGGCATGGGACAGCTTCATCACATAATATTGCTGATGATCTCAAGGTCCATAATTCTTAGTTGCAGGCTGCCGTGTTCATCCAGATCCAGAGAGCGCTCGAGCCAGGCGTCAATAGAGTGGCGAGAGTGGAAGGAAACTTCTTTCCGAAATTGAATTTCGATTGCAGGATCGGGAGCCTTCACGGCTGGAGCAGCAGCCACCTTGGCAGGTGCAAACGGCGGCAGCAGCGATGCGGACGACCTCCCCCCATTGGAAGGGTGCAGGCTAGAGTCCAGAATGGAGTCAGACCTGGGCGCTGACTTAATCGGCAACGGTGACAATAATCCAAATCCCGGGCCAGATGAGGGATTAAGTACAGCAGCATCAGAAAATCCATCGCAGACAACTGCCAGATGCGACGTTGAAATAGCGACCACGGGGGGAGCGGTGGATAGCAGGGACACTGATGAGACGCAATTGGACACGTCCTGGCTATCGTGATCCTTGTTCAGGTTTCACTCCAATTTAAAAACCTGAGAACCCGATTGGATGTCGCAGTCCAGCGGGTAATCCTGACTGCATGAGCGACGCTTTTCCAACAGACCATCCTGCACCTTCACCACCGCTATGGTTGGTTCTGCCATTGACGAAGCAGTGGGACCATTGGGGCCGTCGAGACAAGTGGAGTGTGCAGGTACCCTCATGGAGTGCTTTGCCATTCCCACCTGAATGTCAAAGCGCACATCAGCGGCAAGCTGGGAGAACTTCTAGCATAATTCACTCCCAACTTCAACAGAGCTCAATCGCTCTAACTCATCCTGGAGTGTGGTAAATTTCTTGCGCAACGCAATTTCCAACGGCTCCAGTACCATGATGGTCAAATCTTCCTTCTGAACTGCAGCCTTGACCTTGTTATGCAGGGCTTCCATCTCCTGGTAGGTCACCTCTGCTCTTCGCCGCAAAAGCCTTTCCCTGCTTGCAGGAACCGAGGCACTAGCTGCATCTCCAGACTCCATTATGCAATTTGTTTTTGTGCAAGGTGCAATGCAATGGAAACAACAGCAACAAGTTTTCCTTTGCAAGGTTTCCTTTAAGCACTTTAATGATCACAAATCAATTAGAGCGCGATCACGTCGGGGTCACCAATGTTGAGCTATCAGAATTTTGATAGCGACCGAATTAATACACAATCCACAATGCGATTTCAATATTTTTATTGGCTCAATTTAACCCCAAACAACCGCAGCGGCCGATCCCAACAATGCCGAATTACAAGTCATAAAACCTAAGAGCTTGCGCAAAAGCTCCACCAAAGCTCCCAAACTGCATGCGCTACAAAAGAACAACAAAGCGCATGCGAATCTGGGAGAAACAAAGAATATAATACAGCTGATAACGGGCAATTAGTGGACCGCTGCGGCTAGTTAAACTGGGAGAATTAAATTGAAATAATTATGTTATTTGATGCTGGCTCAAGTCCCAACACTAGCTATTTTTAAAGACGCTTGGGACTGTTTCCAAATGTTTTATTAGTATTATTAGAACTATATACCTAGGCCTAGAAATTAATACGTTGAAAAATTAATAAAGTTTGGGTGAAATAGATGAATACCGGGTATCATATAGTCGGGAAACTCGATTAAAGCTGTCCTTTAATGTTTGAATTCTGGTGTGAAAGATCTTTTTCCAAGTCCAATACCACTCTGCAAGGTAGGAAGGCACCTGATTGACAACGGATGAGGAAATTGGCGGATGGCAGAAGCATATAAGTATTGCGATTTTGGGCAGCAACGGCAACACCAGCGGTGGAAACCAATCCTCGTACTGGTGGGGCATTGTTAGGGCTGGACAGCTGCCAGCAATGGTGCAAGGAATGAAGTCGTCGATAGCACGTTGGGCAACGGGAAGCTATACATCCGCGAGCAAAATGACCATCCTTCATACACACAAAACAGTGGGTCAGCCGTCGCACTTCGTCGTACCGTTGACTTATTGGCAAGGCAATGAACCTTGGACAAGAAGGAAGCTCTTGCGCCAAAATACCGTTAATAACCATGCACAATGATTGGTTATTCAAAGATCCACCTCGGCCCACTTGGTAAGCTGGTGAATACGTAGCCAAAGAAAAATCGACGCAAAATCGATTCAAGAGTCCGGCACCTTTGCTCCAATAATCGTGCGATGGACTCCCAAGTCGGAAGGCGGTCGTTATTTCCGGCGAGAGTGTCTTCCCACTTGGCTATTGTGGCAGGATTTAACTTCTGAAGGACAATCTGGATGAGAAAGAATCTTTGGATCTCGGCAGCTGATCCGGAACTCATGAGATCCTGCATATGCCCATTGAACCAACCCGATAGCTCCCGCAAAGTAGCAACAGACCCTGGCTCGATCACACGAAGCTGCAGGAACTCGTTGATGTGAGACTAGAATATTCAACGCGGATTACTAAAACGATTGCGCAATAGGTCAAAGACGACATTGTAGTTCGCGTCAGTAATTTCCAGAGCTCTCACCGTCTCCAAGTCTGACTTCTGCAGGCATGAAATGAGCCTCCGGTGCTTTTCCATTTCGTTAGGTGAGGATGGCTGTCAATCGTGGTCTTGAAAAGGGCGCAGAAATCCGGCCAGTCGGCCTAGCCGCCGCTGAATATTGACATCGGCAACGGTGGCAAGGAGGAGACTGGCTTGTATGGCATGGGTGAGACACTGGCACCTTCGAGAAGTGTGGAGTGGGCAGCGATTCTCATTGAGCGCTTGGGAACCTCTACCTGAATGTCCACATGCACGTCAGTCGCCAGCTGCGTGAATCTCCAATACAGCTCACTCCCGATCTCTCTGAAATTAAGGTCCTCTCTTCTTGAAGCGTGGTGAACCGATCATGCAAACGTGCAATCTTCATTTTGCGCCGCAGCCTTGTGACGTAGCAGCTCTATCAATGGGAGCTCCATCAAAAATTTTTAAAATTTTTGGGGCAATTATACTGATTAAACTTCGGACTTATTATTTATTAAGGGATAATTCAGCACAATAAAATAAAGTAGCGGCCCGTCAATATCAACTCCAAAATATGCAAATAAAAACAAAGAGCTTGGGCGCAGAAAGCTCCCAAAAGCGCATGCGCTACAAATAACAACTCAGTGCATGCGAAACTGGGATATAGACCGACAATACTAAATGCCGCTGCAGCTAAACAAATTATCCATATTCTAATCGGCTTATCTGGTGGCTGCTTATCCCAACAAGAGCCATAAGAGCTAGAAGAATCCAGAAAACAATTGAAACGAAAATTGGAATAAGATCTTTCGCACCAGAATTCAAACATGAAAGAACAGCTTTAATCGAGTTTCCCGACTATATGATACCCGGGACTCATCTTTTTCACCCAAACTTTTTTTAATCTTTCAACGTATTGATTTCTAGGCCAAAAAATAAAAAAATCAATTTAAAAATATTTTAACCTTTTTGGTTAAAAAGGTTGAATAAACTGAATGAAAGAAAAGCAAAAGTGGTTTAAAAACAATATTTTGTATTTATAAATCCGCTATTTATAACATACATAAATACGTTTCACTTGCAAGTGCATTCGCCGCTCATAAGCATTCATCTATATACACATTCAACAACTCAGGGGACGGCTCTGAGCCCACAGTGGAATAAATCCTGTTCGAAGCTCGCAATTATACTTAAATATAATCAAATAAATTAGCGGTAGTGGCGATGAGCTCCAGCAGTACCGTCACTGGAGCACCCACTCCAGCACGGAGTGCTATATGAAATGCAAGACAAAGGGTATTCCCCAGGATTTGAAGAGGATCCAAGGAGTTCTCCACTCAGTGTCTAAAGTGGACAATGCCATGCTCCACCTGCGTCATGGCCAGTTGGTCGCCATGTACGAGGATTTGCGGGGAGCTTGAAGAATTGGATATTTCAGAGATCAGCAGCGACTTGAGACGGTCCACCGTGTCTTACCTTGTAGCGCCTTGGTTCCAAACCTTGCCTTGCCTAAGTTTCATTCGGTTTTCTCAATAATCGTGGGGTGCAATCCTCACATAAGTAAGCTGCAGAAGCTGCAGAGGTTGCTATCTTGTCTTCGGGACTCAGCCTTCGTTCCATAGAAATCTCCGAGGAGAATAATGATTTCGCTTTGCATCTATTGAAAAAACGATTTAATAACCGTCGGTTAATATTTCAGACTCATATGAACGAGATGCTGGTCTTTAATCTAGTGGAAGGGGGCTCAGTGACAGTGCTGCGGGGACTTTCAGATAAATTCAATGCCCATATGCGAGCCTTGAAAAATTGTTGGGGTTACAGCTCATACCGCCGGCTGCATCATTGTCTAGGTGCTCCTTCAAAGGCTGGACACCAGCCAAGTGGGAGGAAGCTCAAAATGCCTCGAGCGCGGGCCTCATCCATACTTGGTAGTCGATAGCAAAAGTTGTGCAGCAGCGATACAGAACTCTGAAGACTATCGATGTGACTCAGGTGGGAAGACGTCGAGTCGAAAATAACAGTAGATCGTCTTTTATTATGACATTTAGAAGCAAAGCATAAAACAAAATGGCTCGTTGAGGGAAGGATCTCAGGGCTCTATTAGTGATCCCATCAGGACCAGGAGCTTTTTTATTTTTATACCCTTGCAAAGGGTACTATAATTTTTGTCAAAAGGGTGCAACGTAGTGTCCGTATGTCCGTATGTCTGTCTGTCTCTTTATACGCAAACTAGGCTCTCAGTTTTAAAGCTATCGAGTTGAAGCGTTGCACATATCCTTATTTTATTTGCAGGTAGTGTAAAAGTCGGAAATGCCGGCTATATCCTATAATTGCCATATAACTGATTGATCGGAAAACATCATCTTTGGAAATTTTTAAGTTAGAGGGACTTTCCACACATGTTATATTTGGCAAAAATATATTATATACAAAATTTCATAAGGATCGGCCGACTATATCCAATAGCTGTCATAGATCGATAGGAATTGGCATAACTGTGGTGCTTTTTAACTTAGAAAGATGAAACTTGGTACAGATATCATAAGATAAGTTATCCGATGCCAAGTTTCAGCATCGGCCGTCTATAAGCTATAGCTCTCATATAACTGAACGATCGGAATTGTCTTAGCTTTCCATTTTGGGCAATTTAATTCGATCTGTAAAATTTCATAAGGATCGGCCGACTATATCCTATAGCTGCCATAAAACTGAATGATCGGAAATGGCACAACCTTGCTGTTTTTAAAAATGCTAGGGGCTGTTTTTAACATTTTTATTAAAAAAAGTTCGAGTTTCATGTGTGTCCTTCTCACAGAGAAGAATTCATTACAGAGAGCAAAGTCTAAGCACGATGGAGTCGCTTTGACTCCCAGTGACCAGTACCAGCACTAGACTTAGGATTAAGGCCTCAGCCAGAGCGTTAACTCATCTGTCCGCTGCCTAGCTGTCCCATAAGCAGTACTTGGCGTTGAAATCGCCTCCAACTATTAACACTTCTTCTGCCTGAACCAGGAGATCGACAATCGCTTCTGCTGTTCAAGAGATAGTTGGCGGGAGATAGACAGCCGAGAGGCTGATTTCGCTTAGAGCAGTGGGACTACAAGAATTTGAAGATGCCTCGAGCCAATAAGGCATTTGTGATAGCGCTGGAAAGATGACCTTACCAGGGCGGCGAAACCGCCTCTGGAATGGGCATCAGATTTGTACAAGCTGACGAACTTCCCATGCTTCAACCTTGTCTTTAAGAACAGCAATACATAGATATCTCGATCGCGGAGGAAGTAATGGAGGTCGTCCTGGCTCACAAAGATGCCTTGTCCGTTCCATATGCCGATCTTCAGCATCCCAATCATTAGCTTAGTGAAGAGGTTTATGTTGGCTGCTTTGCTTCTTCTTGAGCTCCGCTATCGCTGTAGATATGGTGGCCATAGCGGATGCCAGCTGCTCCACCGTATTACGCAGATACATGAGCACGATCACTAAGTCTGTCATATCCCACGGATGTATAGGCGGGAAGTTGGGCTCGGAATCCTTTGCCTCCTCTTTTAAGAGAAACGAGACCGGCTGCCTTGCATACGAGACCGGCTGTTGAGAAATACGCTCCTGGTACCAGTTAAAATTTTGCGAGTTCGAATGCCTTTGCGCTGCCTGAGAAAAGGACACGCCATGCCTTACCATACTGGCTGGCATGTAGGAGGCTTTTGCTTGACGAGCCTGTTGCTTCGATCGTTCTAGACGAAGTGGGTTTCAGGTAGCCTAGCTGGCATTTTCCTAACAAATATCCAGTTTTTGTCATAGGCCGCATGGTTTCCACCACAATTTGCACAGGAGAGGTCCTCAATTGTTTTAGCCTGATAGGTTGCCGACCCTGTAAGGTGACTATAACCACAGCGACCGCAAGCTGGCTGCTTTAAGCAGTAGTTTTTAGTGTGGTCAACAACGCCACGGCTGGAATTTCTCTCCCCATGTGGATTCTTTGTAGGAGCAAGGGGCGAACCTGTTTGGTGGGGCCCGTCTTCGTGCGGTGGGGGCCTTCTTTCCCTTTTTCCGCGATTCTTGTAAAATTTTGGGGACTTTGTTGGTTGTGCTGCTGCTATGGACGGTCTGCCAGTTTTTAAGCGGTTCCTGGAAGCTCACAGTAGGAACTTCTATTCTTTATGCTGGTAGGAAAGCCGATTGGTTGTTCATAATGGACGAAGCCGGAGTTGAGGTAGAAGCGGCAGTTTTGATGTTGTAGACTGCGAGAGAGGGGTTAGATGCACCGATGGACTGGTGCGTGCCTTGAAGGACGATGTTTAGGCAGTCGTTGCTGAGATTGATGTTGTGGTGCTGGGAAACTTCCAGTTGTTGGACGACTTTTGGGTCTTAGCTAAGATTGTGACCAAGTCTAAGTTGTCATCCGAATCAGGGTAAGGATAAACAGGAGATCCTTCCCTGGCTGTTGAAAATTCACCAATATCCATTTACGACATAAAAACATTTAAATGAAAATATAATTTGTGTATTTTAATTTATTGGGCTGATTTATCTGATTTTGACTAAGAAGCGGTTGGATATTTAAGTGGTTGGATATCACGTGATGTTTCGTTTTTTTCGGTTCTTTTATCAATTGTGTCACTTTTCGCTTGCCACCAAATTACATTAATAAATTGTGTGAAATTTTGTGTAAATGATACTTCACGTTAGACCCAGGACTGAATGATTGCCTTACGGCCATCATGATAATTAAATGCGAGTTTTTGCTGATCAGTTAATTTCCCAGAGCGCTTTCGAAACACGTCCAAACGCTTCGAAAGACAGATGATCGATGAACGTGAGTGCCTCGCTGCTAATTGTCGCAGTTGAGGCAAGAGGCATAATAGCCTGCTGCATTTATTGGAATTGCAGACTTCCAGCAGCCAGCCTTCGGTTGTTCCATCTACGTCAGTGCGCTTTGAAGGAGAACAGTTCAACAACCAAAATACTGCAGCAAGTATCGGGGATCATCGCCAAGGCCCAATTTCGGTAGAGACAGTGGTTTAGTGAAAATTAATGAGCAGTTATCCGATATGTCCTTTGGGCCACCCAATAATTCAAACCCCTTTAACAGTCACCAAACAGGGTAACCAACCATCCGGACCCCCGGTACCCTTGTAACCCTTGTAGGTGATCCCACTATCGAAACACATTTTTGTTTCCCGGCATACGCCTGACACTTTTGAGATTAATATCTCGGCTTACATCAAAGCCAAAACAAAAGCCGACATAAAGGTGGTGGATATTACAAAAATTTAAATATTCATACACCAGGCACACGTGATCTTTCAAAATACGTGTGCCCTTGTCATGTTCAAGACGACTTGTTTCGCCAGCTTTTGGACAGAGAACATCAGCCAAGTACAGTGAAAGAAAAAAACAATCCTGTGGGTGTAAAACTCCCACATGTTACGGCCACTGACCAACCTTCCACCTCATCTTCCTCAGTTTCAAAAAACTAATGTCTTCACTAACACTTACCTATCAGAATACTATAGGGTTACGTAGTACGTAGTCCCAAACTGTATTCTGATAGTTCTTCCTTTGCATCTTACATTATAGTCTTTACAGAAATTTTGTTAAAGCCGGAGATCTTAAGCTTCGAAGTTTTTCCTAGTAGGTACAAAACTTTTGGGTGTGATAGAACTTTGCGAAGGGGAGGAGGAGTGTTATTTTCTGTAGACTTCAAATTTGCTTCTGAAGAGGTAAAATCACAAGAGTTTGGTGATATTGAATTTCTTTGCATCAAAATCACTTTGTCCCATCAATCTTTCTTACATACCACCTTGGTCCGAACCGCCCACATACTGGCAACATTTGTCTGCTATTCGTTTCGTTTTTGATCTTCTTTCTGATGGTGACCAGCTGAAAGCTCTGGGTGACTTTAATTTCCAAGAATTCATATGGTGAAATGTTGATAAGTCACCGTCTTAACAGCATAACTCCTACAACGACTTCCCTAGGGGCATGTTCGACATGTAACTCGGGAAAATTAACCACGTTAGAAATTCTTTAGGTCGGCTTTCTTATCCTCATCTGATCCTTACTTTCTGATCTCCTTATTTGGATTTTGAGCTAATTATCTGAAAGGGCCATCTTGGACCCTTTTATTTTACACTGTTTATTATCGACTTGCCCCTTGCCTTAACTGATTCACTTGTACTTATGTACGCTGATGAAGTTAAGCTTTGTCTTCAGTATAAATTCATTAGCGCCCAATCAAAGCTTCAATCCGATTTGGATAAACTTCAAAATTTGTGTTTAGCAAATAACCTAAAGCTTAATGGCTCGAAATGTAAACTCATGTAATTTTATCGATCTAGTCCTCACCAGGCTATGTACTTTCTCTAGTCGAGGATACTCAGGATGTGGTTTTTGAGTTCCGCCGGTTTGCACGTGAACAATATTAGCTGCAGACGACTGTGGGTTGCTTAGTCGAACTAAGAAATCATGCCCATGTCATGCTAGAGAACCGGAGGGTTTGGGACGCCGTAGCATCCTTTGCGGCAGCGAAAATGCAGAAGCTCAGGAACATTGAGCAAGAGAGATGGTAGTGTGGGATGTTAAGGACTATAGCGGACGAAACGATGACTATCTGCCGTCTCGCCCATACCCAACTCCTAAATGATAAAATTATTGTTATAGTTAAATAAAACAAAAAGGTTGCAGCAGGTACTGGGGGATGGGGGAAAGTGAAAGTCGAAATCCGGGCTTAGGGAAGAGGAGTGGTGTAGAGAGCAACGTGGTCGTACTGAGAAGGTGCCGATAAAAACGGAGACGTAGTCAAACCGTCCTCGGAGTGTAGGCGCGACCGGGAAAACGAGCGTTACTGCAGATAATCTTATGTTATGGAGATAAGGTGAACGGACTAAACCTGCTGGAAACCGTCCTCGGAGTGTAGGCGCGACCGGAAAAACGAGCGTTACTGCAGATAATCTTATGTTATGGAGATAAGGTGAACGGACTGAACCCGCTGGAATGCCAGGCACGGTAGACAGTTTGGTGCCAGGATGGGATTTCCTTAAAGAATTCAGCACGACAGTATCATGCGCAGGCCACCAATCACAATATCGAGAAAACAAAGATTGAGTATCTTTGTTCAGCAGCTTTCTGGAGGACATAAAAGATGTATTCAGGAAGCTGAAGGCGGCAATCCTGAGGATACATGCAGGCAAATGCCATATTTTCAGAGAGGAGCCCTTTTAACACAGGTCATACCGAAGGGCGAGCGAGTTATTGCCTACACCAGTCGGACTTTGATCGGGGCGGAGAAAAACTTCTCGTCAACTGAGAAGGAGTGCCCAAATTGGGCGATAATGTAGATAAGACTCTCCTAGAGAGATGTCTGTTCGATGTGATTACGAATCACATGTCGCTAAAATGACAGAACAAAATCGAGAGCCCTCTTGGGAGAATTGCGAGATGGGCTTTTGAACTTCAACATTATGACTACTTAATCAGCTACTGTAAGGGTAATCTTAATGTGGCCGCAGACTAACCTTTCCGCCAGCCAGTAATAGAAAAGCTGAGGAGTGCAACAGCAATCGAAAACGTCGAGTTCTGAACTGAGAAAGTAGATAAAGCAAGCGTATAAGAAGCAAGCCTGTTTTAGCTCCATGTTTCGTATAGAGCCAGAAGTAAAGAAGTGGCATCGTGGAAATTATGCGTACCGGTGGAGATAAGACGGCAGGACCTGGAGAAGACCGACGGCAGGACACCCATGCAGAAGAAAAACATCAACAGAAAGGGGAATAGCGATAGGTAAGGGGTGCCAAAGGTAACGGTGACAATGGTGACAAGGTGTTGCTTGTGCGGAGCTCTGCGTGTGGCATCAATATATCGCATCGAATAAGCCGCAGGAAAGTCCCACTGAAAAGGCGGATGGCACGATCGAAATAGATTGATAGCCCAGTTTTCAGAAGACGACCAGAGGACATGCGACAAGTATTGGCCAGAGTTAATGCTTTGATATTTAAAGCTTAGCTAATCGAATATTCAATCCATCTTATTCTAAACTTCGTTTGTCTTTAAATGATTAAATCCGTATTTTTTTATAACTTTTTTTTTATACATCTTTATTTTTTGGGAAAAACATTTATTTTTTTTTCTAAAATTCCTCCACCAAACTCTCGATTTCATAGCTTGCAAATAACTGTTAACCATTTTTTTGCTTACGCTCTGTTTGCAAGAACAACCGAAAAAAAGCATGCCATTTCGGTTTCTGTCTGAGCTTTGTTTCGTTTTGTTTTCGGGTTATTGTTGAACGAATTACGATGAGCCAATCATGAAACTCTCGTCTACCGAACATCGCTCAATGAGAGATTCGAGTGACGCTCGCGGAGAGAGACTCGGTAAAAGACCGATTGACTGAAAAAGTCAGCGCAAAAAGTCTTTTCAATAACATGGTACATGCAATTTTCACGAAAAAACTTATTAAAATTTTAAACGTGAATTTTTTCAATATATTTATTATTTTAAATAAAAAACAAGAAAGGAAAGCTAACTTCGGGCGGAGCCGAAGTTTATATACCCTTGCAGTTGAGCCGCAGTCCGCCACGCATTTTATATTATTATATATATAGCGGATCGTATATAGGCAGCCGATTCTTATGAAATTTGGAAAATCAGATTATTTTGTCCAAAATAGAATCTGTACCAAGTCCCATCTTTCTAACTTAAAAAACACCAAAGTTATGCCAATTTCGATCGTTGTATGACAGCTACCGGATATAGTCGGCCGATCCTTATGAAATTTTGTAGACAAGATATTTTGGCCCGCCAACTTAAAAAACACCAATGTTATGGTATTTCCGATCAATCAGTTATATGGCAGCTATAGGATATAGTCCACCGATCCCGGCCATTCCGAGTTATATACTACCTGCAAAGGAAAAAAGGATGTGGGCAAAGTTTCAACTCGATAGCTCCAAAACTGAGAGACTAGTTTCCATAGACAGACCATATCCGACAGACAGACAGACGGATATGCTCATATTGACTCAGGAGGTGATCCTGATCAAGAATATATATACTTTATAGTCTCGGAGA
This sequence comes from Drosophila pandora, assembly GCA_021223865.1. Taxonomy (NCBI): domain Eukaryota; kingdom Metazoa; phylum Arthropoda; class Insecta; order Diptera; family Drosophilidae; genus Drosophila; species Drosophila pandora. The sequence goes on along the minus strand of JAJJHT010016151.1, from coordinate 131,901 downwards.
TGTCTCCTTCACTGCGTTGCATACTTTTGAGCAAAATTAAAATACCCTCTGCAAGGGTATAATGAATAGTTTTTTTTTTAAATTCATTTACTTTGAGTTAAGCTTAACATCTAATATAAAAAATATAAAAAATATAAGTTAATATATATAATTAAATATAAGAAATTGATGCACTCTTTTATTAATTTCTCGTCCCATTTTCAATAAATTAAAAACAATTTCCCCTTAGCTCCACTTAAAGGACTTTGATCGCTCTCTTTAGACTTTCTTGATCTTTTATTTATACTTCCACTCTTTCGAGACAAGTTGAAATAAATTGAATCATTTTTAAAGTATATTTGACTTTAATAATTTATAACACTATTTATTTTCTAAATATGTAAAAAAGTTGTTCAATATTATTGTAGATTCGTTTATTTAGTATTACCTATTTTAATTAATTATTTTCAGATTTAAATTGAAATTTTTGTAAAATTGTTTATTATCATATTAAAGTTTTATGCATGAATTTATTAAGCTGACGTATCCCATTTTCTTTGCTCACATCCTTTTGTTTTCTAGAATCTTTCTCTCTTGCTGTTAACTAACGCGTTGGATTTTATTGGTAGACATAGGCGGAACTACATTGGAATGAGCCAATCTTGCGAACATTATAACTCTGCTTTTGGACATAACCAGGCGCATTACTAGGACCTCATTAAATAGTAGTAAATTTGCCAATTCTGCAATCCAAATATAGAAATAAAATACTCATTTGCAAAAACATATGTGTACATAAATTTAAATAAATATACATACATAGTAGTTTGGTGAACCTATAAAAATAGCATATATGTAGGTTTATATATATAAATTCATAGTAGTACCTGTCTAAGTAAAGTCAAAGTAAAGCCAAGTAAAGTGTAAGAGATTTAAGATTGTTCGTAGAGAAAAGTGACAAGATATGGTAGAGACCGAACATAATACCCTGCCCAACACGATCCGGGCATATTTCGAACTACAATGGCTAAGGAATAGAGGAAGAAAGTTTCTAGTCCTTCTACTAGGACCGTTAAAATTTAAGCGAGTTAGCAAATGATGGCTGTCTACATTACCATAATAAGATGCTAAGCTGATTAATAAAAGTCTACTATGATAAGTTCGGAGGTGAAGATTTTCCATGCTGGCATGGAGTTATTATGGTGTTACAAATGGGGAGTGATAAGTTTTTCAAAATGTTTTGGAATTGATGACAATTTAAAAATACCTCTTGTATTGTTGCTTGAAAAAACTTTGCAAAGAGAAAAATTACTACTTAACCCTCTAGTATTCTGATAAGTTTTAGTGAAGACATTAGTTTTTTGAAGCTGAGGTAAGTGAGGTGGAAGGTTGGTCAGTGGTTCCAAAATTTAGGAGTTTTACTTACACAGGCTTGGTAATTTTTTTCTTCACCGTACTTGGCTGATGTTTTTGGCCGAAAATTTTCTCTGGTCAAAAGCTGGCTGAACAAATCGTGTATGAATATTTTAATTTTGTAATATCCACCACCTTTATGTCGGCTTTTGTATTGGCTTTGATGTAAGTCGAGATATCAATCTCAGAAGTGTCAGGGGCAAGCCGGGAAACAAAAATGTTTTCCGTTGGTGGGGTCACCTGCAAAATTTTGGTGCCGCCGTAACTAATACTGCGGCATCAGCTCGTACCGGGGGTCCGGACAGTTGATTATTAAATATAAATCAGAACAAGAAAGGAAAGCTAACTTATTATAGGTATATATATCGGATCGTTTATACTTGGCCGATCCTTATGAGAGTTTCACCATCAAATAAATTTTCTAATAAATATGTTGATAAAAACAACCTAATATGTTGAAAAAAACCTCAAGCATCTTTAAAAATAGCAAAGTTGTGCCATTTCCGAACGTTCAGTTATATGGCAGCAAGGTTTGTGATAAACCTCACAACAGTTTGTTACATCAGTTCAAAGCTAAATCTTCTATACCAGCTGCACTATCCTCACAAAAAAGTTTACCCTTGAAAAGAAATCAACAGGAAATTACTTTAATTAATTCAAGCCCCCTAGAAAAATTGTTTACGGGCTTCTGGGAGTTGGAAAAAGTTCCAAACAATAAAAACACAAAAATTTATACATCATAACAGCCGCTTTGCGAAACAAATTCGGTGAAAACATTTTTCCGTGTGCCAGTCTAACTAATATTCAAAACAAGTTCTGCATACTTGGTTCGTCATTTGAGAGGGCACAGAGACGATTTCTGCCACTAGAAAGTCGACTGAAAATAAACCGACTGTACAGGAATTATTTCAAAAATGTATGGTAGAGTATGAAGATCTCGGGCACATGAGTGCCACAAATAATCTTATCCCAACAGATTCTCATTGCTTCATTTTGTACTATTGCGTAGAATGTCCAGAAACTACTTCTACAAAGCTGAGAGTATTCGATGCATTATGCAAAACTAATTCTCAAGTATTATTGAATGATTAACTCTTAGTTGGAGCAAGAATACAGCCATGTCTGTACTCTATTCTTCTTAGGTTTCGCTGTCGCAAATAGCTCTTACAGCAGACATAACCAAAATGTACTGTCAATTCGAGGTTGACGAGGCGCATCCGAAATATAAAATAATCGTTTAGAGGAAGTAATTGCCAATTTATCTACTTAATAGTCCAGCCCTCTAGTGGCGCCATCTATATGTCAACTCTGCTGTCCGTTATCTATTTCCAGTAAAAATTGCATGACATTTCATCTATTGGAAGTGAGGTTATTGCGTTTTAAGCGTCCGTATGGTTTTGTTAAATTTAATTTTGTCAACATTAAATTTTGTTTTAAAATTGGTAAAACTTTTAACGAAACGTTTCAATTGATGAAACAAGTTTATGGCGAGGATTGCCTACTCCGTAGCAAAGTGCACGAGTGGTTCCAACGTTTTCAAAGTGGTAGTGAGCACATAAATGACGATGAACATGTGGGCCAACCAAAATCTGTGATCTCCGAAAATTCCATCGAAACTGTGTGGGAATTCATAAAAAATCAGCCGAAATCATCATTGAAATTAATGGAAATAGAATTGAACATCTCCAAAACATCGATTAATCGCATTTTGGCCGAACCTTTGGGCTTACAAAAAGTTTGTGCACGGTTTTTCCGCACAAATTGACTGCCGTCCAAAAATTGCTCAGAATGCAACATTCAAAGGACATCATTAAAGATGCAAAAAAAGACCCGAACTTCCATAATAAGATGGTGACTGGTGACGAAACGTGGTGTTTTAATATGATCCCGAAACGAAACTCCAGAGTGCTGAATGGAAGGCGCCGGACGAGCCGAAACACAAAAAATCGCGCCAGGAGAAGTCAAAAGTGAAGACAATGCTGATTTGTCTTTATGATCCCAAGGGTGTTCTACCTTGGAGTTTTGAAGCGTTTGGTGCGCCGTATTAGACGTGTTCGGCCCGAATATCGCGAAGATGGAAGTTGGCGTTTGTTGCACGATAATGCGCCGTCTCATCGATCGACGCTTGTGACCGACTATTTGACCCAAAATCACATTTTAGCATCAACCACTCCCCGTATTCACCTGATATCGCACCGTGCGACTTCTACCTTTTCGGAAAAATGCATTTGCCGATGAAAGGAAAGCGTTATGCAGACGTAGAGGCCATTCAAAAGGCTTGCACCGGCATACTGGAGGCCATACCGGGCAACGAACTAAAAAACTCGTTCGTCATGCTTTTGGACCGTGAAAAAAGCTGTATTTAAACAGAAGGAGACTATTTTTAATAAAATAAATTGATTTTTTTAAAAACTATTTATTTTGTTTTTTTTTTTTAAAGTCCTGTTTACTTTGGAACTCACCTTGTACTACGCGCTCAATTACAAATAAAACACACACTTATATACTGCAGGGCCCGAGCACAAAACCACTGCAATGTCTCTACCACCCGACCGACCGTTGACAATGATTAACATAATAACAAATGAACCAAAATACATTGAAATTAGTAGAATCGACAATGAATCATTTGAAAAAGTATCACCATTTATTATAAAAAAAAGTGGTAGACTTCGCCTGTAGTGGAGCAGTCGAAACTTTTAAAAACACTATGGTAGATCTGATACCCTCCTTATGGCGGAGAAGCTCTCCTACTTCACAACTGCTTACAATATCAACAAACACAAATCCCCAATATAAGTTTTGACTTAATCGTCGTAACTGTATAATCTAAAATCAAAATTATAATAATTTTCATAATATACATTCTTATATATATAATTTTTTTTTAATATACCTTCCAACAAACCACTCACGCAACAAGAATTACATGTCACTTACAACTACGGGTTGCTATATATATTTCTGGCCTAATAATGAAAATGCGAATATAAAAATGGTTTTATTGTTTTTCAAAGGGCTTTTTCAAGCGCTCAAACCAATTGTCAAAGCACTTTGTCCACTCCGATTGAGACACCTCCAAAACATGGTTTTTTAACACTTCAACAGCATCCTCTGGCGTCAAAAATCGTTGACCACGCATTTTCTTCTTGATGTGCGGAAATAAAAAGAAGTCATTGGGTGCCAAGTCAGGGCTGCATGGCGGATATTTTGGTCAAAAAGGCGCTGGTTTGAGCTGATGTGTGAGAGCTGGCACTGTCATGGTGCAGAACGATCCGTCTTCTCTTGTTCGTTTTTCAAAGTTCTTCGAAGATTTCAGGCAAAAAAATTGTGGTTTACCACTCAGAATTGACCGTCCTACGTTGCTCAAGCGGAACAGTCGCCACATGACCTGTTTTACAGAAGAAACAGGCCACCATTTGCTTCGAAGTGCATCTTCCACGAACAACTTTCGTTGGACTTGGCTCGTCTTCGAAGACCCACACGGTCGATTGCTGTCTCGTTTCGGGCTCATAAGCATAGATTCATGATTCGTCACCTGTGACGATTTTATAAGCTTTTTTTAAAACACAGCGATTGTATTTTTTAAAATTGTTTTTGCAACAATCCATCCGATCCTTTTTTGAGCGATTGTTAAATTGTGCGGGATCCAACGAGAACAAAATACCCAAGAATTCCTCTATCTCACGGTATGTCACATGACGATCTTGCATTATAAGTTCATGCACGGCGTCAAGGTTCTCTGGAACAACGACTGGACGACCTGCACGACCTTCATCTTTGAGCGAGCGTCGGCCACGATTGAATTCATTATACCAGTTTTTCACAGTGCTATAAGATGGTGCTCCATCGCCATACAAAGATTTAAGTAAATTCACGTCGAGAGCCGTGAAAAATGATTGCGCGAAAATGTTCACGAGTAAATCACTTTTCTGCCAAATTGATTTTTTCAAGTCACTGTAAACAACACAAATTATGGCACGTTTCTGAGCACGTTTCTGCAAAAACATGTCAAACTTCCCAATGAAAAAGTCGGATGGCGCAGGCAACACTTAGTATGGCCTAGGCCACAAATATATACAGCAATCCTCGTATATGAATACCCCTCTCCTAATAACAGGCGATTTCAACAACTGGCATAAAAGTTGGGGATCACAAAATAATAAATCACGGGGACACTGATTGTTTAAATTTATAAACCTATCCCTGCTAAATCCACTTAATAATGGCTGCTCCACCCACTTCACTACACAGTACACCTTTACATATATTGACCTATCTTTAGCTTCCCCTGAACTATACTTATATTCTTAATTGACAATCACCTCTCAGGTAGTGACCAATTTTACCAAAATTTAGTGAATGTATTAAACAATTTTCTGACGACAGACCACTTAGCCAACAAACAAACCAAGAAACAACCCATCTTTGTACCATCATATCACAGTAAAACAAAACTCATCTAATCACCGATCTATAAATACTAATCACCAATAAAAAATTAAGCTGGAAAAACATGTGTCGTAACTTACAAAAAAAAAGCTAATGCAATACTTAAGCGAGAAATAAAACAAAGGAAAACGCAAAGCCCGGTGCTAATTTACGTCATACAAAAACTCACAAGCCCCAATTCATATACATGGAAAAAATCAATAGATTTAGTGGCCTCAAAACTAAAATCCAGATCCATTGTCTCATCAATCGTAGTAACACATCTGACACCAATACAAATGCGTCACTTAATAACACCTTATCCTACTTTTAAGTCAAAAAAGAAAACAGAAACAATTTCTGTCAAAGCACATTCTCTCTACCCTAATCCTTAGAATGCGATATTTCTATAATTGAAATAAAATGCGCCATAAACCAACTTAAAGCTAAAACACCAGGTAGAGACCGCATTAGTTACCCAATGATCAAAGTCTACCAGATTGGGTAATGCAAAGGCTACTCAAACTATTTCACCATATCCTCAACGCACATATTCGACAGAAATTTAAAGTAAACAAATTAATGCCAAACTGAAACCGCAGCCAAACAAAATATAAGTATCAATTACTTTAAATTAAAGATGTTATGGAAAAAATTCCACAAATGTAGTCCCACACGGATCACCATTATCCGTAATTCTTCTTGCAATTGCCTATAGCAGAGTTAATAGAATCATAGGTGTTGGCATCTACTGCCAAAACCGAGCTCTAATAGACGGGTGCCAGAAACAGAAATCAGCCATATCAGCGGTACAAATGACCGACTGACCGGAGCAAGCAAAACCAGTGAGCTGAGCAGAAACCCAATACCCTGCGATCTGAGTCAGCAAAACCAGAACTAGTACATAGCGCGTACGTTCTTTAACATTGACCTTACCAGCTAACCATAGTTAAGCCACAACTTATGTAATTATCTAGTATCTAGTATTATCTAGTATATCAGTGACCCAGAGGAGGAGAAAAGTAGTGCACGTGCGTCCAAGCTGAGGGAACCGTTAGCCGAACCGGCGCCACGCACCAAGACCACATATCCTGCCAGGCGTGAGCTATTGGCACTATCCCGGAAAGGTGACCGGTGTGCAACGGGAGGACGAGTGTTCGACGGCGGAGCCGAGAAGAGGCGACCGGACGAGCAGTGCAATACTTAAATTTGTAAACAAACCACACATAGAATAAAAGAGGCATTGGTAAAAATACGCATTCGGTGTTATTTCGGGGCACGGGCAGCCACGTCGGATATATAAATTCCGTGGAACGATCCACAACCTCTGTGACCTGGCCCCGCCAATTGTTGCAAGCATAAACTAAGCGAAACAGTTCGTTGTAGGTCTATTCTTCGTATCGCATATATTCTAATTGCTTATTGATGCCCTACGTGCAGTCATTATAAAAAAAAACTCATAACACTGACAATCACAAGTGTGTCTGGCCAAAATCCGAAGACGGTGCAGATGGCGAGGACCCCCGTCCGACCAAGCAAGTTAGCCAGAGTCTGGGCGGATCCTATCCCAAATTTGGGGTGTCCAACGGCAAGCCACCCACTACAGCCACCATGGTGGGATCTCCCGGTCCAAGTGTCTTAATGCCTCTTGCAGGTGCGGGAAAGGGTAAAGCTTGGCCGTAAAGAGAACTGCAGGGCAGACTCTCGCCATTCTGTAGGGGCAAATCGAAAAAAACTTCCTCAGAGTGACTCAAGAAGTTGAAATGGGCCAATGGAGGCCTTCCACAATATGGCAAGACGCCGAGACCTATCCCAAAAGGGAGATATCGTGCGTCAAGTAGGATGGCGGCGAGTGGGGTCATCGACGAAGATATCTCCCATGACGAAGAGGCGGAGACCACAATGGTGGAGGGCAAGCTGTCAGATGTCCTTACGGATTCTGCAGAGAAACCTCCACCATTGTAAGAGTCCCAGAGCCCAGAATCCTCCATTGTGGAGTTCCAGATGACTCCAATCTGGGTACTGTTGCCGTACTGTTCCCCCGAAGAGCTAGTAGAAAAGCTAGAACAGGACAGGATGTGACTCCAACGCTCACCACTCACAATGATCGAGCTCCAATACAAACGGCCGCGGTGAGTCTCTTTTCAATTTTATTCTTAGACCAATCTTTTCCTATGCAATAAGGGAGATGACCCCACCTTTATTATTGCAAATCGCAAGAAATCTAGTGAGTTCACGCTTATATCGAAAAACTTAGCCAAGTAACTCTCTGGAAAGTCCTTGTTCATCCGTAGAGCGTTATGCGGCAACTACGTCAAACTTGAACTCGCGGGAGTAGCGGTAGGTCCCGGAGTCGTAGTCAAAGAACGTAAATAGTCTGACTAAATTTACCTTTAATCTGCAAGGGACTGCTCGGGTTGACCAGGCGCTTGCTGTGATCAGGCTGGAGTGGATGTGGGGTGCTTGAAGTCCTGGGCTGGTTTTCCTCAAGTACCGGTGGAAGTACCACGCGAAGTAGATAGTTTTTAGAGAGTCCTACTTTTTGAATCGTTTTACACAGGATCCCATGAAGTAGGTCAATTTTAAGTGCCGTAGTTTCAACTCTGAGTAACGAGACGATTGACTCGGATCTCGCAACTCTTTTTCAGAAGAACAATTCTCATATAAGATGCTAAATTATACATACTTAAATCTAAGGAAGGTCAATGTTATGGACGTGCTAAAACTAATGTTAATGCCAGGGTCACCCACCTCTGAGTCTGCTGACTCAGATTGTTTGTTCATGGACATGCATTTTGGCTTAGCTAGCTGGATTTTGCTTGCTTCGGTCAGTCGGTCATTCTTCCCGCTGATAATGCTGATTTCTGCTTCTGGCGCCGCCTACTAGTGCTGGGTTATTAGGTTGGATATTGTTTATCCTTTAGAATTGGAGGTGGCTTTAACTCCTCGACTTCTCTTGTTTACTGGCCCTTGCACTCTGTGCTCTTCAGTTGTGAGTTGGCAACCTTGGGCTTGTGGTTCCGGGACCGTCTGCGGCTCTCCTCATTGATCCGGCATGAGTGAGGACCTATGTTATCTTCCAGATTTTACTATTTGCTCCTTTAGTGGCTCGTTAGCCCCCGGTGTTCAAGCGCCGTATTACCGACGATTACTGCCTTGATATTAGGAGCTGATTCCGGTCGCACTGGCCCCATCACAATCCATCCAAGCGTGGTGTTTTTTAGTAGTGGCTGTCCTTCTCCCAAATATGCCTGTGGTGGCCTCATAAGCTGGGAGATGATTTCGCCGCCCAACAACAGATCAATATTCTGAGGCTGCGTAAATTCAGGATCGGCTAAGCGCAACTGAGATGAGATATTTCTTGGTGCTTGAATACGGTGGGATGGTTGATTGGGCATTATTTCCGGTAGTACAACGACGTTGATTTGATCTTCGAAGTCAGCGGTTAATGATGATAGGGTCACCACAGCCTTTTTTCGTGATCTTTTAGTTGTTCCTCCCAGTGCAGCGATGTTCAGTGTTGATGGCTCCAATTGTAGTCCAAGTGTGTCAGCCATCCTTCTGGTGATTATGTTAATCTGTGACCCAGAATCTAGAAGTGTGCGGCATTGCTGATGGGTTCCGGCTGGTCCATGTATTGCCACATGGGCGGTTGGTAACAGAACGGTGGGCTTATCTGTAAGCAGGGCTGTGGCTGAACACACCAATCGTGATGAACTGGATCGAAGTGGAGCAGCCGACGTATTTTTCTGCATTGTTACTTGACTGGTTGCCTGATGCTCAAGGTTTTCTTACATCTGCTTCAGAGATTGTCGATTGGTTGGATCGATGGCGGCTAGTTCTAGAGCTGACAGCGTGTGTGGATCCAGTCTTTCCTCAATGATGTGTATCAAGATTGGCTCCCAGTTGTCTGTTGACACCTTGAGTTCGTTGAGAGTGGCGATCGTTCGGAGCACGGTATCATGTAGGCTGCGCAGCTGGTCCGCTGATCCATTTGTTCTGGAGTGTCCGAAAAGGTCTTGGATCGCGAATTTAATCAACAGCCGTTCATTTTGGTATCGATTTTTTAGTCGCTGCCAGGCATCCTGCCAATTGACGTTGAGATTAGGGTTTTTGCTTCATGATTCTCCAAATGACGGAATTTTACTGCATCGCTGTAGTCTTGATTGTGGATGCATTCCGTAAAAATTTCGTAGAATCGTAGCCAATGTCGGTAGTCTCCGTCAAACTTTGGAATTTCTATTGCGATCCTTCGCTCAGAAACGAAAAGTATTCTGCTCGTACCACCTGAAATCTGTCATCGGTGTGTCCATCATTTTTTATGGCTGGTTCCAGGTCGATGAGATCATGGTATCCGGTGACGATTTCCTTCCATAGCTCCTTCATGTGTTGTCTGACGTGTGTGGACACTTTCCGTCCTTCGGTGCGGTTGCACAGAAAGTCTTCCATATCGTCTAATCGTCCATCATGTTTTTGTTTTAATGATGTTAATCGAAGGTCTTCCCCTTCGTTTCCTCGTGATGGTTGTGCCTTTGGCTCGAAATTTCCGGGGCCTATTTTCCGGGGCGTCTGCATAATTGTAACGAACGGACAGCATATGCATACCCCCTCGCGCCTCCACTCGAGAGTGCATAGCAATATATATAAGTTTATTCCGTTATACATAAGTATATACGTACATAACCGTCTCTCTGCCGCCGCCTGCGAGCAGTGCAGCTACGAGACTTAGCCTTAGTAAAACTTAAAGAATATTGTAAAAAAACAGAGACACTTCGAACGTTGAAGCGGCACCATTGCTGCTCCAATCAAATAAACTCCAAAAATATTTCAATACAAAATAAAACCAAACATATTTCAATACAAAATAAGAGCAAACATATTTCAGCCTATTATCTTCCTGCTCAAGACGCAAGAAAGAGTCATAGGCCTATGCCTAAGATCAACATTAAACCCACCAAATCCCACCCAAATCCACCGAGACTGTCCTCTACGCGCTTATTTTTAAAATAGAGAAAGCCTTTTCTAAGAAAGAATATGCTCTGGTAGTCTTTCTAGACATAGAAGGGCACACCGCAAAGCGAAGTCCTTAGCGGCTATCAGACGAAAGAAAACCCAGCAATGGAGCCACATTAGCACCACCATTCTTCTAAACGACCCTTTCATTCTCAGCAGTACAGACTACTGCACTCACAGGGAGTACCTACAAACACCCTTCCAAACCCTCATTCCAGACAGAGAGGAGTGGGAGGATCAAATCACAGGCCCTGAGAACGCACTAAGTTTCTAAACTGATGGCTTCAAACTAAACAATAAAGTAAAAGGAGAGATATACTCCGAGTCTCAGACCTCAGACAGTACGACATAAGCCTCATCCGATTCCCAGGTCACATGAACATCACTAGTAACTGCATAGCAGTCGAATTGTCTCCCATAAGCACCCCCACTCCACTCCAGGGAGAATTACCGGTGTACCTAAAGCCTCTTACAAGCTCCAACTTAGGGAAGCCAACAAATAGGAAACCCAACGCATAAAGGAAATTTAGGTCCGACCCACTGTATCAAAGAGAACGAATATGGTCTAAGTGCGGTTGTCTCCACAAAGGTCCACCCCACAACCACCAGCCGTCTAATCTAACGCAATCAAAGCATGTTTGTGTATTCCTCTTTCTGTCTGTTTCCATGCAAAATAGTCTTTCAATGTTAAAGCTATCGACTTGAAATAATAATAAATAATTAATTAGGTGTATATAATCCGATATATATATAATAGTATATGCTGCTACCTAACTGCAAGGGTATATAAAATTCGGGTGAAGTCGAAGATTCTTTCTTGCTAAGTAGAATCTTAAAAAGAAGCGTAATATAATATCTTTTCAAGTAGTTTTTCGCAGGCTCCGACCATATCAATTGAGGGACTCTGGAATGTGGAACGTACGTCTCGAATTGCGGGGATAGATCCGAGAGTTAAGGATGTTGTAAAATATTACGAGGAAGAGTTGTTTTTATAAATCGTTAAGATCATAAGATTTGAGGATATAAAGAGAGCAAAGCGAAAAGATATTGCAGAGACCGTTGAAGTCGGAACATAATAACACAAAGATATCATGTTGGGCATGAACCATTTACTAAAAACTTGAAAAACTTAAGTGTGTTAGTAAATGCAGGCTATCTATAAAACCATTGACTAGTTTATGTAGGAACACGAAGGAAAGTAACTCGAAATGCAAGTCAGGAGAACAGTTAGGAATCCTAAAATACGGAGTTTACTCAAAAGAAGCGATTGGTTAAAAGACCATAATTTAGTATACTTGTTGGGACTTGAGCCAGCATCAAATATTGTTATTATCACTAATCAGTTCTCTCAGTGTAACTAGCCGCAGCGGTCCCATTGCCCATTAACATCAGTTCTATAATCTTTGATTCTTCTAGATTTGCGTGCGCTTTGTTGTGCTTTTGTAGCGCATGCACTTTGGCAGCTTCGGTAGTTTATTCACTTGTATATTCAGCATTAATTGAATCGGCCGCTGCATTTGTTTTGGGGTTATATTGACCCATAATAAATATTGGAATCGAAACGAAATAATATTTGTTTAATTCGGCCGCTCAAAAAGCTGATAACGTTACATTTCGGTGACCCCGATGTAAGATGGAGATGGAAGCCCTGCATTATATAGTCAAAGCTGCAGTGCAGTGCAGAAGGACGAGTTTACTATCATGGAACTGGAGTCATTAGAAATTTTGTTGCGTAATAAATTCGGCACGCTCCAGGATGAATTAGAGCGATTAAGTTCAAGTGAAATTGGGAGTGAACTCTTCTAGAAGTTCTCCCAGCTTGCCGCTGATGTGCGTGTTGACATCCAGGTGGGAATAGCCAAGCACTCTATGAGGCTTGTCTCGACGGCACCAATAGTTCAGTGCTCCGCCAATGAAAATGGAAAATCGTCGTATTGTAACGTTACAATACTACATTCAGTATAAAAAAATCCATCCATGGCAAAATATGTTAGCTCCAATATGTTGGTGGAGCGGCAATTTATGAAACCATGTTAACACGAATGTGGAGTGATAAGTTTTTCAAAAAACTATGAAACTTCTGATAGTTTTGATATGCCTTTTTAATTGGCTGCATCGGAACTTCGGAAGTATCTTAGCTGTTTATGTTACTTCCAAAATTCCAAAATTAACTTATTTAACTTCGTAAAATTAATCTACGACATCAGGTTTAAAGAAGGTCCAGGGTAATAAGAATATAACCTGGTTAGTGCCGTTGAAATCATTTTTCGCAGAAACTATCAACAAATTATATATGTATATATTAAATAAAACAAGAAAGGAAAGCTAACTTCGGGCGGAGCCGAATTTTATATACCCTTGCAGTTGAGTCGCAGTCCGCTAGGTGTCGCTAGGTAGCGGATCGTATATAGTTGGCCGATCCTTATGAAACTTGGCAAATCGAATTATTTTGCCAAAAGAGGAATCCATTGAAACTCCCATCCTTCTAACTTGAAAAACAACGAAGTTATAGCATTTCCGATCAATCAGTTAATAGCGTCCAAATGAATTAAAATTCCAATGTTTAATTTCAATCCAAATTCAGTTTTTATTTTTAAAGGGTTCAACTCTAACCCAACTTGCAGCTGTTCCAATCAATACAATAATACAAGTACCCAAGCTTAGCAATACGAACTTAGCAATACGAACGCACACAAATGCAAGATTTGCTGGTGTGCAGCAGCTCTCCAAAAAAGCTCCCCAAAGCGCATGCGCTACAAATACCAGCAAAGCGCATGCGAACGGGGAGAAGTAAACAAAAACCAGAACTGCCGATAACCCGCCGCTGCTACTCAGATTTATAACATATGTGACTTATTTAGCAGCTTCGCCCTTGTCTGCTTGGCTCAACATCCTCCCCCCGTTGAAGGCTGAATCTTCAACCGAATCCTTGACAGGCAGCAGACACAGCCGTGACACCGCACGCTTAGTCACTCCCACCGCTGTTTTGAGAACGGCCACACGGTGCACTCCGTCATGCCCAGGAACCAGCTCCAGTATCCTGGCCAGAGGCCACTTCATTGGGGGTAGATTTTCATCCTTCACCAGGACTATGTCTCCAACAGCAATTACAGGGCCAGGGGTGCGCCATTTGGAACGCTGCTGCAACAGCGTAAGGTACTCCTCCTTCCAACGAGCCCAGAAAATCTGCTGCAGGAAGGAGACTCTCTGCCACCCATCCAGCCGATTAAAGTTTAGCGCAGTAAGGTCCGGCTCGATGAATGTTGAAGGCGGTCCGCCATTTAAAAAATGAGCCGGCGTCAGGACATCTAGATCCGCAGGATTCTCTGAAATCGACACAAGGGGCCGAGAATTAATAATTGAGGCGATGCGGCACAACAAAGTCCTTAATTCTTCAAAGCCAAGAACTGCGGGACCAACTGCACGATAAAGATGGTGCTTAGCCGTTTTCACTGCTGCTTCCCATAGACCACCAAAATGAGGAGAGCGTGGAGGAATAAATCGCCACTCGATAGACTCAGACAGGCAAAAATCGTGCAGAGAAGCCTGGTGCTCCTGGCTGAGGAATCTTCGCTTCAACTCCATAAGCTCATTCTTGGCACCCACAAAATTGGTGGCATTATCCGACCATATCTGTCTGGGTTTACGTCGCGTACAAATAAACCGTTGGAGGGCGCTCAGAAACGAAGCGGTGGAAAGGTCCTTAACTAACTCCAAATGGATTGCCTTCGTACTGAAGCAGATGAATACGCTTACATAACATTTAATAGGGCCCTTATTCCGAGTCTCTGCCTTGTAGAAAAACGGTCCGCAAAAATCCACACCAGTGACATCAAAACATTGGAATCCTGCAACTCTCTCGGTCGGAAGATCGGCCATAACATGCTCCAGTAGACGAGGCTTTGCGCAAAAACAGCTTACGCACTTGTTCACAACCCTTGAAACGGTCTTCCTCCCCCCAATTTGCCAGTATTGAGAACGTATTTTCGCAATTAGTGCTCAAGGGCCTGAATGCAGGTTCTTCTCGTGAAAGTGAGTCACTATGGCCGAAGTGACGGGATGGCCTCTGGGAAGGATGATCGGATGACGTCCGTCAAAATCCAACGCAGAGTTCCGCAATCGCCCGTCAACACGAAGCAAACCATCATTATCCACAAAGGGAGCAAGCGAGGCCAGAGGGTTTGAGGGCGGAACCAATCTGCGTGACTTTAGTAAGCTTATCTCTTCCTTAAACTCGGCAAGCTGGACGGCGCGCAACAGTAGATGGGTTCCTCCTTTGAGATCCTGAACAGAAATCCCTTCGTGACGGATGCGGCGGCAAAACTTGAAGACGTAGGCGAACACTCTCTGTAGGGAGGGAAACGAGTTGGCAAACTTTGACAATGCGGCGATATCCCGGGGTGGAGCCGTAGCCAATAAAGTCCTGGCGCGAAGTTCGATGGCTGCCTTTTCGGCCACAACAGCAATGGGCCAATCATCCTTGGAACCACGAAGAAATGGAGGGCCTTGGGACCAAAGCTGGGAGTTTAATAGCTCAGTGGGAAGAGAACCTCTGGACAGTAGATCGGCTGGGGTGACGGCAGTAGGAACATAAAGCCATTTCATTGCCTTGGTGAGCTCCTGAATGGAAGAAACGCGATTAGAAACAAACACGTTAAATCGAGCAGGTTCATCTTGAATCCAGGATAGGGCAACCAAGGAGTCACACCAACAAATATAATTTTCTTTATATGTCCCAAGATCAGCAACTTCAGCCATTAGTCTTGCTAGCAACTCAGCTCCACATAACTCTAGCTTCGGTATTGTCTGAGTTTTAATGGGTGCCACTCGACTCTTTGAGCATAACAGCCGACAATCAGAACCTGACAATACATACACGCACGCTCCATACGCATCTAAACTAGCGTCGCAAAATCCGTGGACCTCCAGCCTTTCTTGACAGGGAATGACTAACCGAGGAAACTTAATTCGCTGAATTTGGTCAAAACTGGAACAGAACTGTAACCACTCGGAGAGAAGGGATTGAGAAAGGCTTTCATCCCATGACAAATTTTCTCGGCACAGCTTCTGCAACAGGATCTTTGCCCTGGTGACTACAGGACCTACTAAGCCCATTGGGTCATAAAACCGAGCGACGGAAGATAGTATAGATCTCCTGGTGGGTTTGGCGGTGGGCTGAAGAGCTTCAAAGGAAAAAAGCAGCAGGTCAGCTGAAGGATCCCATGCTAATCCAAGAGTCTTTGTGAACGGACTGCCATCGTCAAATTTCAAGTAAAACTCTCTATCACTTTCGGGAACGCCTTCCAAAACCTCTGGGATGTTGGAGCACCATTTCCTTAATTGAAACTGACCCTTGTTCAACAGGCTCGATGTCTGAGCTATTATCTCAAGCGCTTCAGTCTTCGTTGGGGCACCAGATATAAGGTCGTCTACATGAAAATCCTGGAGGACAACACGAGAGCCAACGGGAAAACCGGCACCTTCATCCTTAGCCAGCTGGTGCATTGAGCGAATAGATAGAAAAGACGCTGGCTTGGTGCCATACGTCACGGTGTCGAGCTTAAAAACCTTCACGTCATCGTGGATAGAATCTCTCCAGAGGATGCACTGCAGCAAACTATCATCCGGAAAGACCCTTACGCAGCGGTACATCTTGCAAATGTCCCCAGTCAAAGCTACAAGGTGGGACCGAAACCGAAGCAATGTATGAAAAAGTTTAGGCTGAATCACGGGGCCGGACATCAGGACATCATTGAGGGAATAGCCGGAAGCCGTAGCAGCCGAACCATCGAACACAACTCTCAGCTTAGTGGTGGAACTTTCTTCCTTCAGGACGCAGTGGTGGGGAAGGAAATACTGGCACTTACCTCGCAATTCCTGCGGCACCAGAGACATGTGACCCAGATCCAAGTATTCCTTGATGAAAGACGAATATTGGGTCCTTAAATTCGGATGACGATCCAGCTTGCGCTCAAGTGAATGGAACCGCCGCAAAGCCTGTGCGTAGGATTCCCCTAACAGATCCACACTGTGCTTGATTGGCAGGCGAACGGAATAGGCACCTGATTCAAGGCGGACGTGGTGCATGACGAAGTGGGCCTCGCAATCGAGCTCCTCCTTAGTGGCCTGAACGATAGGCGCAGTGCAGGCATCCACTTCCCAGAATTGGCGGAGAAGATAATCGAGGCGATCGTCAAACGAGGTTGCTGAGTCAGCAGAAATCATCTTACATGATGCGGCCAAGCGAGGGTTTCCCGGGGTGCAACCTCCTCCAGAAACTACCCATCCAAAACGTGTCTTCTGCAACAGAGGCAGACCGTCTCCTAGCTGGATTTGCCCGACTGAGAGCATATCAAAAAACAGGCTTGCTCCAATCAGCAGATCCACACGCTGAGCTCTGTGGAAGTCCGGGTCAGCTAGCACCACATTGGCGGGAACCTTCCAATTGGACACATCTAAGTTCAGGCCAGGTTGACGCTCTATGATGTGAGACGCCACAATTGCCTCAATGTAAACGGAATACGTGGATAGGCGAGACTTCAGGCAAACGTTAACCGATGCCCGATCCGTAATAAACTCAGCGTCTCCAAGGCCAGTCACTGCTACAGAACATTTGGACCGATGAAGCTGAAGTTGGCTGGCCAGCCGGGATGTGATGAGATGAACTTGGGAGCCGGAGTCAAGTAGCGCTCGACAAGGAAGAAAGGCTCCTGATCTGCCACGGACGAGAATGTTGGCGGTGGGACTATTTCAGCGCTGCGATCCTGTGCAATAAGAGCATTAGCAGGAGGAGCCTGAGAGGTCGCAACCCCTGCTACATTGGCCGGATTCGATCCAGAAGCAGGAACGGAAGTGGCGCTGGCTAAACGCTCGCAAGGATGCAATAGCGCATGGTGTCGGCGATGGCAAGTTGGGCAGCGGGAGGATGAGCATCCGCGGGCTAAATGATCAGACTTGAGGCACACAAAGCAGAGGGCAAGACGTCGAACCTCATCGTATCGTTCCTCAACTGACAAGGCGAGAAATCTTGGGCAAGAAGGCACAGCGTGTGCCAGGATGCCGCACAGGGCACACGAAGCAGGCGGAGCATTCAGGAGCATGCAGGATCGGTTGTTAAATGGCCTACGACGGCCCGCTTGATTCGCTGACAAATGCGGAGCTAAGGCCAAATCCACCGTCTCCAGGGTACGGCACCTTTGCTCCAGAAACCGAGCCATAGATTCCCAAGTTGGCAGGCTATCATCAGTGTTTCCTGCCAGCGAGTCTTCCCATTTGGCCTTTGTGGCAGGGTCCAGCTTTTGAAAGATGATCTGGATGAGGAGGCACCCTTGAATTTCAGCCGACGTCCCGGAACTCATAAGGGCCCGCATATGTCCATTAAATCGGTCGGATAATTCTCGAAGAGTAGCAACGGATCCTGGCTCAACCGCCCTTAACTGCAATATCTCGTTGATGTGAGACTGGAAGATTAAGCGACGGTTGCTGAAACGGTTGCGCAAAAGGTCGAGGGCAACCTCATAGTTCGCGTCGGTAATCTCAAGCGCCCTCACCGTCTCCAGGGCTGAGTCCCGCAGGCAGGAAATGAGCCACCTGAGCTTCTCCATCTGTGTCAAGTGCGGGTGGCTGTCAATGGTGGTCCTAAATAGGGCGCAGAAATCCGGCCACTCGGCATAGCCACCGCTAAATGTTGGCATTGGCAACGGGGGCAATGAGGGAGCAGGCCTATATGGAGCGTTTGAAATCCCAGCACCACTGGTAGCATCCAAAAGTGTAGAGTGAGCAGCAACCCGCATAGAACGCTTGGCCACCTCCACCTGGATGTCAACGTGCACGTCCGTAGCCAGCTGAGAGAATCGCCAATATAAATCGCTCCCGATCTCGCTGTAGTTCAGCTCCTCCAATTCCTCCTGCAGCGTGGTGAAACGGTCGCGCAGACGTTTCTCCATAGACTCGAGGGTCAGAATAGTTGAATCCTCGGTCTGAATCGCAGCCTTGACCTTCCGATGCAGTACCTCCATTTCCTGACATGTTACCTCTGCGCGTCTCCGCAGCATCCTCTCACGGCTTGACGCAGCAGATGCAGTAGCTTCAGCTCCAGATTCCATTATGCAATTAAATTAAAATGCAACTTGGGGACACAAAAACAACAACGGTGCTTTAGTGGCTCTTTTAATGCTGATTACAACAATTGAACGGGATGCTAATCACGTCGGGGTCACCAAAATGTTGCGCTATTAATAGTTGTTAATAGCGTCCAAATGAATTAAAATTCCAATGTTTAATTTCAATCCAAATTCAGTTTTTATTTTTAAAGGGTTCAACTCTAACCCAACTTGCAGCTGTTCCAATCAATACAATAATACAAGTACCCAAGCTTAGCAATACGAACTTAGCAATACGAACGCACACAAATGCAAGATTTGCTGGTGTGCAGCAGCTCTCCAAAAAAGCTCCCCAAAGCGCATGCGCTACAAATACCAGCAAAGCGCATGCGAACGGGGAGAAGTAAACAAAAACCAGAACTGCGGATAACCCGCCGCTGCTACTCAGATTTATAACATATGTGACTTATTTAGCAGCTTCGCCCTTGTCTGCTTGGCTCAACAACAGCTATAGGATATAGACGGCTGATCCTGATGACATTTAGCAGATCATATAAGTTGGCCCAAATTAGAACGCACAGAAAGTCCCTTCCTTCTAACTTGAAAAACAACGAAGTTATAGCATTTCCGATCAATCAGTTATATGGCAGCTATAGGATATAGTTGGCCGATCCTTATGAAATTCGACAAATCAGATTGTTTTTCCCAAAATATAATCTCTACCAAATCCCATCTTTCTAACTTAAAAAACACCAAAGTTATGCCAATTTCGATCGTTCTATGACAGCTATAGGATATAGTCGGCCGATCCTTACGAAATTTTGTACATAAGATATTTTGGTCAAATATAACATGTGTAGAAACTCCCAACCCTCTAACTTAAAAAACACCAAAGTTATGGCATTTCCGATCAATTAGTTATATGGCAGCTATAGGATATAGTTGACCGATCCCGGCCGTTCAGACTTACATATATACTGTCTGCAAAGGAAAGAAGGGTGAGTGCAAAGTTTCAACTCGATAGCTTTAAAACTGAGAGACTAGTTTGCGTAGAAACAGACCGACGGACATGCTCATATCGACTCAGGAGGTGATCCTGATCAAGAATATATATACTTTATAGGGTCGGAGATGTCTCCTTCACTGCGTTGCACACTTTTGACCAAAATTATAATACCCTCTGCAAGGGTATAAAAAGAAAAAAGAAATAACGGCTATAGTCGAGTTTCCTGGCTACATGATACCCATTACTGATATTTCCACCCAAACATCAAATAACTTTTTAAGGTATATATTTAAAAAAAAAATGGAGCATTGAGTTTTTTTTTTAAAGCCTATAACTTCTCTAATAATAGTTCCATTGGTTTGAACTTTGTTTTGTAATTATATATTAAGCATTCGAATAGTTTGGCTAAGAAATATAGGAGTAAAATATTTATTAGGTCTATCTAATAGGAACGTTCAAATGTGAGCGTGATAATAGATTCTGGTCTACATCACCATTGATGATAACGGCAGAAACCGTCATCCAGCATTTTTGTTACGGGACGAAAGTTTTTTAGTAATTAATAAGTAGTAGTCTGCTGTGATAAGAAGGAAAGAAAAGATTGGGATCCCGGTTATAACCGGGATATATCCCATATGAGCAAAAAGAGAGATTCATCCCAAATAGAGAGTCCCCCATATTGGGAATCCTTATGAAATTTGGTAAATCAATTTAGATTGCCCAAAATGGAATCCGTAGAAAGTACCATCATTCTAGCTTAAAAAAACACCACCGTTATGCCAATTCCGATCGTTCAGTTATATGGCAGCTATAGGAGATAATCGGCCGATTCTTATCAAATTTTATAGATATATTATATATATAGAAAATATATATAATATATAATATTTT
>JAJJHT010016151.1:97196-108192 GCA_021223865.1 Drosophila pandora | reverse complement strand
ATCCGTCCGCTTCAACGAATCCGCCTTGGTATACAAGGCACCTTATAAATTTAAAGAATAGTATGAGTAGACTTTTAAACAAACATAGATTATCTGGCTGTACAGTTAGTTATTCAAGATACTTAGTAGCTCGGTCCAATTTCACCGTGCATAACGCAGAATGTTATAGGAGTTATATTCGCCGCTGCAGGATTCAGTTTACTCAGGATCCGAAGCAGTTTTATAACTTTGTAAACACTAAGCGTAAACATGTATCTTTTCCCCCACTGCTTACGTTTGAGAACTCTTATGCGAACACCGATCAGGCAATGGCCGATCTCTTTGCACAGTTTTTTCAAACTACCTATTCACCTAGCAGCAGTTTAGCTCAGCCTTACACTTATAATATCCAATCAGCCAACCTTATATTTTGCCCATCTTTCGATCAAAGTGGTGTGTTATCGGATCTTCTTAAGATTAAGCCCGTGTATTCGCCAGGCCCTGATGGAGTACCAGGCTGTGTTCTGAAGTACTGCGCCGAGGCACTGTGCAAACCGCTTGTTAAACTCTTTAATCTATCGCTGGAAACTTCGATCTTTCCCCTTATGTGGAAGGAATCCTTCATTATTCCGCTGCATAAAAAAGGGAAAAAATCCGACGCTGCTAATTATAGAGGCATCTCTAAATTGTCAGCAATTCCAAAGCTTTTTGAAAAACTTATCACTCCACATTTGCAACAACTATGTAGTTCAATAATAACTCCGTGCCAGCATGGCTTCATGAAGCGCCGCTCCACCACTACCAACTTATTGGAGCTAACATCTTTTATCACGGATGGCTTCCAGAATGGCTCACAAACAGACGTCATATACACTGACTTCAGTAAAGCATTTGACTCTGTTAACCATTCGCTTCTTATAAGTAAACTCAGTCTTTTGGGATTCCCAACTGATCTTCTTATGTGGATTTCGAGCTACTTATCAGGGAGAACCCAACGTGTTTTCTTTAAAGATGTTACCTCGCGTGTAGTCCGCGCCACATCGGGGGTGCCCCAAGGAAGCCATCTTGGACCTCTACTTTTTACTCTGTTTATTAACGACTTGCCCCTTGCCTTAACTAATTCACTTGTACTTATGTACGCTGATGACGTTAAGCTATGCCTTCAGTATAAATTCACTAGCGCCCAGTCTAGACTTCAATCCGATTTGGATAAACTTCAAAATTGGTGTTTAGCAAATAACCTAAAGCTTAATGGATCGAAATGTAAACTTATGTCTTTTTACCGATCTAGTCCTCACCAGGCTATGTACTTTCTCTATGGGAACGCCTTAGAACGATTAACTCAGGTTAACGATCTAGGTGTCCTATTAGATTTGAAACTTAAATTTACCGACCATGTATCTACCATGGTTAATAAAGCTTTGGGTGTGCTTGGTTTTATTAAAAGATGGTCAAAAGAATTTAATGACCCGTACATAACTAAAACGTTATATACATCACTGGTCCGTCCGATTCTTGAGTATGTATCGTGTGTCTGGAGTCCTCAATATGGAGTACACCAAGATCACATTGAATCTGTACAAAAAAACTTCCTTACTTTTGCTCTTAGGGGACTTAATTGGGATGCAAATCTTTACCTCCCCTCTTATCATAGTAGACTTTTACTAATCAACTTACCAACATTAACAAATCGTAGAACGATGCTGGGTGTCATGTTTCTATATAATCTTATTTATGGAAATATAGACAGCCAGCATTTACTAACACGTTTAAATTTTAACATTCCTAGTAGAAGGACCAGAAACTTTCGTCCTCTACTCCTCAGCCATTGTAGTTCGACATATGCCCAACACGATCCGTTCAGGGTATTATGTTCGGACTACAATGGTCTCTACCACATCTTATCACTTTGCTCTACTAACAATCTTAAATCGCTTATATTAACCGCCTTATCTGTGCAACACTCTTCCTCGTAATATCTTTCTCCTAATCCTCGCTTATCTATCTCGGATCTATTCCCGCGATTCGAGCCGTACGTTACGCGGCAGCGTCCCTCGGTCGGTTGGACGGGAGGTGGGCTGTACGTATGCAGTGGGAACCGCGCAAAAAAAATATATGACAGCTATCTGCTAGGGTATACAAATAAGCTTTTAGTAATATTGTGGTCATTAAATTCTTTTGACCATCTTTAAATCAGCCAAAAACATACATATCTTTATTAACCATTATGGAGATGTGGTAATTAAATGTTTAATAGGGTTCCACGATCATTAACCTGAATTAATCTTTAAAATTATCCAAATCGCACTAAAGTTTCCATTGGGCAGAAGAGGATTTATAATGCAAGCAAAGCTTAATCTCGTCTGCGTACATAAGTAGTATACAACAGCAGCAAGTGATTACAAAATTAAATGCTTTACTAAAGTCGGTGCAACACTAGTTTAAAAGCCCTTCCGGAAACCAGATTTTACATAGGATGTCAACTTCAAGAAATAAGTGGTGGTGTTTAATCTTGAAAATAACTTTGGAATTGCTAACAATTTAGAGATTCTGTAGTTGGCAGCACCCCTTTTTTCACTTTTTTATACCAGTAATCTTTTATAAGAAAAATTTATGAGAAAAATCGAGGCTTCCAGAGATATGTTGAAAACTTTATGGGAAGATCTGCCCAGAGCCCAGGCACACACCCTAAAAAAACTTGCTTAACCCTTTGAAGATCCAATAATAAACTACTTCCATTAATTAGTATTGTAAAATTTATCTTAGGCTACATTTATATTAATGGATGCCAGAAAACCGGCAAATAAAAGGTCTGGAAAGGGTGATTCTATCCGGGTCAGATAAAAATCATAAGGCAATAAGCCAACCTAAAGAGTTCCCAACATGGTTGTTTTAACCTAGAGACATGTCCTTGTAGCAGCCAAGTATTGCCAGTATACAGGCGGTTTGGACGACGATGAAATGTAGCAAAAGCAGACAAAACGCAGTAAAATTCAAAATCACCGAACTCTTGCAACTTTGCCTCCTTAGACGTAAAAATTGAGTCAATAGAGATCAAGATTCCATCTTCCCTTTGCCAAGGTCGGTCGCGTTTAAAAGTGGTGTTCCTATTTGAGCCAAAGATATCCAGCTTTAAAAAGGTTTCTGTAAAGACTATTACTTTGGATAAAAAAAGAACAGTACTCGGCAGATGTAACGTACAATTCCTCATTTGGGAAGAAACATTCGGTAACCTAATTTTTATTCTTCTATACTGCTGCATTTGTGTGTGATAATCAGGCTGAATTGCAGTCTCTACAATCTATAGCATTGCATTTTTTAGCTTGTTGTTTGTTATTGCATATTTAGCATGTGCAACGCTTCCACTTAGCGAGCAGAAAATGCTGGCCTGGGAGCCTAAAATCGTTTTATTGAACGATTTTAACGAGGAAACAATTTGAAAATCCATACTAAATAATTATCTTTAGATAAATAATGTTTTTGAGGCAAAATACCTCGTCCCTAAAATAAAATACATAAAAATAAATAAATGTACGAGCCCGCATGCTACACCAAAATATCAATTTTGGCGACGGGCAAAATGCAATGGCGACATGCAAAATAGATATTCAATATTACATATTAAAAATTTTCTCACCCGGCACGTGTGTGTTTTTTTTTTTTAATTAAAAAAAAAAACAAGAAAGGAAAGCTAACTTCGGGCGGAGCCGAAGTTTATATACCCTTGCAGTTCAGTCGCAGTCCGCTAGGTGGCGCCACCCATCTTATTTTATTAGATATGTAGCGGATCGTATATAGTCGGCCGATTAAAATTTGGCATATTGAATTATTTTTCCCAAAATAGAATGTGTACCAAATCCCATCTTTCTAACTTAAACAAGAAAGGAAAGCTAACTTCGGGCGGAGCCGAAGTTGATATACCCTTGCAGTTGAGGCACAGTCCGCTAGGTGGCGCCACGCATCTTATATTCTTGGATATAAGCATATCGTATATAGTCGGCCGATCCTTATGAAATTTGGCAAATCAGATTATTTTGTCCAAAATAGAATCTGTACCAAGTCCCATCTTTCTAACTTAAAAACCACCAAAGTTATGCCAATTCCGATCGTTCTATGGCAGCTATAGGATATAGTCGGCCGATCCTTATGAAATTTTGTACATAAGATTTGTTAGTCAAACATGTGTGGAAAGTCCCAACCCTCTATCTTAAAAAACAACGAAGTTATGGCATTTCCGATCAATCAGTTATATGGCAGCTATAGTATATAGTCGACCGATCCCGGCCGTTCCGACTTATGTACTACCTGCAAGGAAAAGAAGGATGTGTGCAAAGTTTCAACTCGATAGCTCTAAAACTGAGAGACTAGTTTGCGTAGAAACCGACAGACAGACGGACAGACGGACCGACGGACAGACGGACAGACGGACCGACGGACAGACGGACATGCTCATATCGACTCAGGAGGTGATCCTGATCAAGAATATATATACTTTATAGGGTCGGAGATGTCTCCTTCACTGCGTTGCACACTTTTGACCAAAGTTATAATACCCTCTGCAAGGGTATAATAAAAATTATTTTCAGTGTATGTTTGGTCATTGAGATTTTAAAATAACTATACCTAATTCACTCCAACATAAAATGTCGAAATTAGCATTTAAAACTTTATAATAATGTTTATTTTGCGTGCATACGAATCGGAGAAAACAGAAGTAATCCAATTTATGGTGCATATGTGAGGATATGAGAGGAGAAAGTGAGAGCCCGCTTTAGAACATAGGCTGAGCGAAAGCTCGCTAGCTTAATGCTAAAAACAGGCCCCTTCAAGCATTGCGGCCGAGAAAAGTCGGCTTAGGACCAACAATAGCGATAATATCCTGTGAGGAGATTAGATCTCCCACACCCCGAGACAGGTGGCAAGAGTGGCAGCGNAATATAAAAAATATATACATGAGAAAAAACATAATATGGAAAAAATGGCAGGCTAGCACTGCAGCGTCGGATGGGCGAGCACTGCTGTGTTTAGAAAAACGGAAAGGGAGAAATGCGTCGAGCACAGACGGCATGCGGGGGCAGCAGTGGGGTCAAGAGGAACTCGCACGGAGCCAATCGAGGCCGAGTCTTCTAGGGAAGCTGGGAGAGTGAGTGAAAGACCCCCCGTGGGTAAGTCTGCCATTCAAGTTGGAAAGTTTCCTTGGAAGAGTTAGGAGTACAGGCTGAAGGACCCCCCGTGGGTAAGTCCGACAGTCCTAAGTGCGGGCTATTAAGGCGAGTGAGCGAGGATCTACGACAAATAGCTTAAGTACCCCCTGTAGGTAAGTTCGGCGGCGGTACGCGAATCGAGCAAGGAGCAAGGGGAAAAGAATCAAGGATCCGCGGCAAAGCTAAGGCCCAAGGGTAAAAGTGTCGGGTGGACTTATTCCCGAACACGAAAGGTGTAGTCCTGGTGTAGTGGCAGCAACGACGGATCAGCCTGGCGTACGCCTTGTCTGCTCCTGACCGTTCGATCCAGGTGTGATCCTGTAACGCGAGGGATAGCCAACCCGGGAACTCAAGCCCAACAGTGAAACCAAGCAGGGACACCCCGGGAAGTCAAGAGAATCCTGATCCAGACGCGTATGCACAGCGAATCACCTGGAGTCAAAGGAGACGCGACGCCCAAACCTCTGGCCTACCATAAATCCTGCGGGGCGTAGGCACGCAGGTGTTTGGAGGCGAGTGGCGAACGCGACCGGGGGCGTGTCCTGTGCGGTAGGAAGGCCCTTCGTGCCCTGATCCGGCCGCTAAGCAGCGAGGAGCATATCCTGCCCGGCGTATGCCTGGGAGGTGAGCCACTCGGTTTGTTAACACGGATTAGGTGCCGGCCACGGCGAAAGGGCAAATCCAGGCAAGCCAAAGGTTCCGAGGTCCACGGCACTCCAAACGGAGAAACAGCGACGGTAGAAGCGATGACGAGGGAGCAGCGGCAGCAGTATAGCAGCAACGACGAGGGAGCAGCGGCAACAGTAGAGCTGCGACGACGAGGGAGCAGCAGCGACGGACAGGCAGCGGCAGCAAAAGACGACAAGCAGCAACACAGGCCCCGCAACCAGAGTCCGTGAGTCCGAACGAAGGGAACCGAGAGCCGATTCGGCGCCAGGCACCAAGACCGCACGACCTGCCGGGCGCAAGCTTTGGGAGGGCGTCCGTATTGGCACCAACCCGGAGCGGGGATCGGGGATCGACGGGAGGGCGAGCGGTCGGTCGGCTGAGCCAGACAGCCAGTAAGATTCCTATAAATCCCCTTTATTGTAATTAATTTACAGGGGAATTAATTTTAAGGGGATTTATTAGAAAAGAAGCAATACCGTGTTATTTCTGGGTTCGGGCAATCACGTCGAATCTATAAATTCGGTGGAACGTACCCTCATCCTCTGTGAGCTAGCCGCGGTGTTTGTTGCGAGCAAAATATAGCAAAACAGTTCGTTACACCTGGCGCCCAAACTACGTGATTGCTTTAGAGTGTAGGAGTAACACAGCTTCAAGATGGGGAGGAAAAATCGCGGATCTACGCGCTTCGCAAAGGGGAGTTGTGCGAAGTATGCAGAGAGCTCGGTCTCGCGGCGGATGGAACCGTGGAGATCATGAGGGCACTGGTGGCAAGATCTGTCGATGAAACAAAGGACGATGAAGTGATGGTGGTCGCGCGGGGATTCGAGGAGAAGTTCGCGCAGAGGACCACGCCGAGGCAGAGAGCGGTGAGCGAATCGGAAAAGCTCATTCAAAGTCTGGCAGTGCCAGAAATGAAGATCATGAGGAGCATGGAGCCACAAAAGCGGAAGCCAGTCCCGGTACAGGTGGACTATGCGAAAGTGGCGAAACAAGTCCGAGAGTGGTCATTCCGATTCGACGGAACAGGGGATCCTCTCTCGTTCGTGGACCGAGTAGCATGGTCTGCCAAAACATACGGAATGGATATAAACACAATCCCTTTTTTCCTTTTCCTGCCAAAAGTATACTTTGAGAAACTGGCAGACCAGGTAAAGCAGCGGAAACAACAACGAGGAGAGCCGTTTAAAGAGTATATGGTGGACCTTCAGGCGCTAATGAAGCCTTTAGAAAAGTCCACAAAAGAGGTCATTGATAGGCTAGTGGAGAACTTCATGCCGCGCATGAAAATGTTCATGAGACCATAAGCATGTGCATCACTCGAGGAGGTCATGGGTCTACCCGAGGAATTCGAGGAGCTGGCCTTGAAAGAGGAGGTCTTCAATAGACAAACCTCCGCGGTAGACAGAAGGTGGCCAAAAGAAGAACCGCACCATAAACCACCGGAGTAACAGAGCCATCCAGGACAGGGGTGGGGGCAGAGATGGCAGCCTGAGGAGCATCGCCAAATGCCACAGCAAGAGCAGTCGAGCCAGCAATGGACAGGCCCAAGACAACAGCAGCCGAGTCAACGATGGGCAGCAAACCAAAGTCAAAGGCAGCCGAACATGCAGTGGGCAGCGACGCCTGGACAGGGACATGTAGAAAACCCAGCACAGGCAAGCAACAGATGCGGAGGCATGGGCCATTGGGCCAGCGGGTGCAGGAACCCCAGAATTATTTTCTGCAGTAAAGTTTGCCAACGGGAGCCACATAGAGGCTCAAATGGTACTCCTAACAACAGTAAGCTTTGGCAACAAGAAAAAGGATTTGAATATGTTAGAGTTGCCAGGCATGGGAGACAGCGCGGTGCTTGGATGGGATTTCCTCGCAGATTTCGGCACAACAATCAACTGCGCAGGCCACCAAGTCACGATCCCGAGAAGAGAACGATGGAGCAGGTGCCTGGAGGATAGGCTGTCCATAGCCATAGCTGTTTAAAAAAAGATATTACCCAAAGAACCCCAAAATACAGGGGGAAATCAATGAAAAGGTAGAAGAACTGCTGGAGAAGGGATGCATCGGACCTTCAAACAGCGCCTACAGCTCACCCATTGTCATGGTAAAGAAAAAGACGGGTCAATGGAAAATGTGCGTGGATTTCCGACAAGTAAACGCAAAGTCAGTAAAAGATGCGTACCCGATGCCAAGAATAAACTTCATTTTGGAGCAATTGAGGGAGGCAAAATTTTTCAGCAGCCTCGACCTTAAGGATGGCTATTGGCAAATCCCACTTGAGGAAGAGAGCAGGAAATACACGGCCTTTACTGTACCAGGGAAAGGTCTGTACCAGTGGAAGGTGATGCCGTTCGGTCTACACTCGGCATCGGCAACATTTCAAAGGGCCTTAGACCAGGTCATAGGCCCGGACATGGCTCCCCACGCATTCGCGTACCAGGACGATAACATAGTGATCGGACGCACGAGGGAGGAGCACATGGCAAATTTGAAGGAAGTGTTCCGAAGACTGAAGGCGGCAAACCTAAGGATAAACACAGAGAAGTGCCATTTCTTCAGGGAAGAGCTGTTGTACCTAGGCCATCGGATAACGAGTCACGGAATTGGTATGGATCCGGGAAAAGTCGCAGCGATCACGGAATTGGAACCACCAACGAACGTGAAAGGGGTACGGCAGTTCATAGGAATGGCGTCGTGGTATCGACGGTTCGTTCCCGATTTCGCTGGGGTCGCAAAACCTTTGAACGATCTCCTGCGAAAGGGAACAAAGTGGGAGTGGACGTCGAGACAGCAAGAAGCGTTCGAAAAGTTAAAGTCACGTTTAGCAGAGGACCCGGTGCTGGCATGCCCCGACTTCACGAAGAAGTTTGTGCTGCAAACGGACGCCTGCGATTACGGCGTAGGCGCAGTGCTGACGCAGGACACGGATGAGGGCGAGCGAGTGGTCGCTTACGCCAGCCGAACGCTAATAGGCGCGGAGAAGAATTACTCGGCAACAGAGAAAGAGTGTCTAGCAATAATATGGGCAATTCGGCAAATGAGGCCATACCTGGAGGGGTACCAGTTCGACGTGATAACGGATCACATGGCGCTGAAGTGGTTAAACAACATAGAGAGCCCACTTGGACGGATCGCGAGATGGGTATTCGAGTTGCAGCAATACGATTACGTAATCAGCGGATGCACTTTCCCGCCAGCCGATAGTAGAAAAGCTGCGGAGTGCCACAGCAAGCGAAGATGCGGAATGCATCCGGATAGGCTCATTAAAAAAGAAGATGCGGGAAAACCCACAAAAGTATCCGGAGTACGTTGAGGAGGCCGGTTTGATTTACCGACATGTTCCACACAGAGCCGGGAGAGAGGAAGTGGCATCGTGGAAACTATGCGTGCCGATGGACATGAGGCAACAGGTGCTGAAAGAGAACCACGACGCACCAACGGCGGGACATCTAGGCGGAAGGAAAACGATTGCGAAAGTAGCAGCAAGGTACTTCTGGCCAGGGATGAAAAGGGATGTGAGGAAATATGTCAGGAAATGCGAGACATGCATGCGGTATAAACCGAGCCCGATGCAGGCCGCAGGGAAAATATTAACACAGGTCCCAGAGAAGCCGTGGGCGACGGTATGTGCGGACTTCGTGGGACCGTTGCCGAGGTCCAAGCATGGGAACACTATGCTACTGGTGATGATCGATCGGTTCTCAAAATGGACAGAGATGGTCCCAATGCGGAAAGCCACAACAGATACGCTGCAGAAGGCAATCCGCGAAAGGATCATTGCTAGATACGGGGTGCCAAAGGTGATGGTGACGGACAATGGTGTTCAATTCACCAGCCGGAGCTTCAAGAAATTCCTCGAGGAGCTCGGAGTTCGTCATCAGTTCACCGCACCATACACGCCGGTCGGTGAAGACGATGATCGCCCAGTTTGCAGGAAAGGACCAAAGGACGTGGGACGAGCACTGGCCAGAATTGATGCTGGCGGTGAACTCGAGCGTGTCGGACTCCACGGGGTACTCTCCGTGCTTCATCACCCAAGGCAGAGAGCCAAGAATGCAGAAAGCAATATTCGACCAAGGGGCATTGGGGACAGGAGAAGCATAAGCCACTCCCTCAGAAAATGCGGAAAAATTACAAGAAATGTTCGAGCTGGTGCGGAGAAACATGGAGCGCGCGGCGCAGGAGCAAGCTCGGCACTACAATATGTGAAGGCGGGAGTGGAGCCCGAAGATCGGCGACACAGTGTGGGCAAAAGAACACCATCTATCCAAGGCGGCCGAAGGATTCGCGGCAAAGTTAGCGCCAAAATACGACGGGCCGTACACGGTGGTGAACTTTGTGTCGCCAGTGATTGCTGTGCCACGGCACGCTGGCACAAGGAAGGAAAAGAAGACCCACCTGAGTGAGCTGAAAGCCCAACCGCAGGAGTCGGCGCATGCATAAACCACAGAAACACGAAAAAAACAAGAAAAGAAAGCTAACTTCGGGCGGAGCCGAAGTTGATATACCCTTGCAGTTCAGTCGCAGTCCGCTAGGTGGCGCCACCCATCTTATTTTATTAGATATATAGCGGATCGTATATAGTCGGCCGATCCTTATGAAATTTGGCAAATCAGATTATTTTGCCCGAAACAGAATCTGTACCAAGTCCCATCTTTCTAACTTAAAAAACACCAAAGTTATGCCAATTTCGATCGTTCTATGACAGCTATAGGATTTAGTCGGCCGATCCTTATGAAATTTTTTACACTAAATATTTTGGTCAAATATAAAATGTGTGGAAAGTCCCAACCCTCTATCTTAAAAAATAACGAAATGATGGCATTTCCGATCAATCAGTTATATGGCAGCTATAGGATATAGTCGACCGATCCCGTTCCGACTTATATACTGCCTGCAACAGAAAGAAGGGTGTGTGCAAAGTTTCAACTCGATAGCTTTAAAACTGAGAGACTAGTTTGCGTAGAAACAGACAGACGGACAGACGGACAGACGGACCGACGGACAGACGGACAGACGGACATGCTCATATCGACTCAGGAGGTGATCCTGATCAAGAATATATATACTTTATAGGGTCGGAGATGTCTCCTTCACTGCGTTGCACACTTTTGATCAAAATTATAATACCCTCTGCAAGGGTATAAAAA